>NW_006497648.1:389240-417839 GCF_000471905.2 Amborella trichopoda
ATATCCATATATTTTGAAGCCCAATTTGAGGGTATTTTTGAGTCGAAACAATCTTCCCACTGAATTTTTGAGACGCGCCTTAATTCCAGGTGCAAGATTGACACCGTGTTGTCCATTAAATAACCGCCGCCCCCCTTAATAAATTTCATTCACGAGTTTTACCATTATCAGCCTTGTAGGCCTTGTTTTTATGAGAGAGATCAAAGGACCACCATTGGTGACAAGGGAGATCACCTTTCCTTTAATCACTGCCATGTCCTTGAATTCCAAGGGATGGCACATGATACTTACCATCATGCATGTCAGATATCTACAACCGAACTAACTGCCACAATAAATTAATTATAGGACCCTAGTTTTGTCTTAATACCATTCTGTACTAGAATTAGAATTGAAATTTTCCTCCTTTTCAAAAGATTATATACTCCAGCTGGTGCATGCACCTAGGACCTCAGATATTAGAGATGTAACCTTTCCAACCTTGAAAAAAAAAACAGATTGTTCATATTTTATGAGTGTATGTATAAAAATAAGGTTCTAAAATTGTAGGGAGATCATCTAATTTTTAGATGGTCGATCTAAGTGTTTTAAAACTCAAATTTTTAAAGTCTTTAGAAAATACTCATCTGGTGATTCTAAAGTGGAAAAAAAAGTCTTTTATCAGAGGAGAAAGTAAATATGAAAGGTACACATGCAAGAACTAAAAGATAGACATATGTGATCTTTTATCGGGGAATATATATATATATATATATATATTTTTCTTCACCCCTTTCTTTTGGCAAAAGATCACTTACATGTGGTCTTTATTATAATAAGATAAATTTCAAAATAAAATCAACATAACAATAAAATCAAGATCTTAACAACTTGATGCCATTGAAACAACTATGCACTATGCTTGAGAATAAAAGATAAGATTGCAAGAAATAAACGGTAGTGCCGGAGATTACATCAACCGAGTTTATTACACCCCACACCGAGTCACCACTATCCGATGGCGGGGGATCAATGGTCTAACTTCAATCTCGAACCGGGAAAACAAATTTCGGCCAAGCTACACCAATAGAACATGAACCCCTTTGATTACAAACTCAAACCCTAGGTGAATTCTCTTAGCAACCTAGTTTGAGAGAGATGGATTCTCTTTTTGCTAAACCCTAAAACCCATAGCCATAAATCCATATTTGAGAAATAGGAGAGAAGAACTCCATAACCTAAACCCTTAGGTTCTTTCACAATGTGGGAGAGAGAGATCAAACATAAAAGAGATAAACTTTCTTAAGAGAAAGAGATAGAAAGATACGGTGTAGAGATTTTTTTTGGTAGAGGCAATCTTTTTTTATAGGCTTGGAATAAAATTAGGGTTTCTTAGGATTTTGCTTGCCTCTTCTTGTGAGATTAAATATATACCGTCGATCAAAGGTGACTTATGGGGTGAGAGATCTGAGCCATCCATTCCATAGATGGGCCATCAATATTATGGAAGATGCATGAACCATTATCCCCTGTCCTAAACCATTTTCCCATCAATAGAAATTAAATAAATTAAATCTAATCAAAATATTATGCATACCATAAAATAGCACAAATCTACTCAATCTTTCCACAAAATCTTTCAAAGATATATCAAGTTAACATTTAGCTAATATCTTCCAACCATATGACCACATGTCATATCACCAAAAATAGGAAAGAGAATAAGGGTGGGGCGTGCCACCCAAGGGAGGCACTCATGGGCCCCACCTTCTAAATATATGGCGGTCCTATGTGCACAATGGGCCCCTATGATATTTTTATATATTTAAAATTAATAAAATAATTTTAGAATATTATTTGAATGTTTAAATAATTGTAAAATCAATATATTTACTTTTATAAATCCAAAGATTTTAAATCCAAAGATTATAAATAAAATATCCAGGAGTTTATAAAAATTCAAATAATAATCTTAAAATAATTTTCATCATAAAACAAACACAATTAAATTAATTTGATGGGAAAATGATCCATATGGTTTAGGAATCGACAATCATGGGGCACTCCACCTTCAACTGTGGATTACATACTACACTTGCTTTATCATACCGACTTAGTGTTTCCCATGACCCACAGTCCAAGCAAGGGCTCATTAGCGGGTCACCAAAGTCTGACCGATGAGCCAAGGGATTGCAATCTCAGTTTATGGATTTCAGGTTGGCCCCTAGAGATGAGTGAAGGTCACCTAAACCTGATGCGACCATAGCTCCTATGGTGCATAGGGGTATCTCTCGCACATGCATACGCTTCATCCTAAAATGTGGATTTCTGGCTTTTCCGAACGATCTATCGATATGCATGCCATGTGATGGTATATGGATGAGGTTTTGGCCCCTGTCTCTGTAGGCCACCATCACATACAAAGGTCACACAGTCCCTCGGCTCACTCATCCGGGCATGTTCTCCGACCTCATCAAGGGCCAACCCATAAACCCTCATCGGTTTGTTCTTCATGCTTAACATGGGTTTTTCCCAATCGACTAGCCTAGATCGTTAAGCATAGATCGGTATCAACAAATTATCGTTTGCTTAGTATAGTCTACGAGGGACCACACTCCCACTGAGTTCATGTTCCACTATATCATTTCATTTTACAAGCACTCATAAGGCCTTTAAAGGCCACATAAACCCAACATCTCCTACTTGGCCTTATAGGCCTTACATTATCTCTTTCTCACTTTCTCTCATTTCCATCTCTCTCTTCCAATTACAATCTCTCTCAAGCATTTTTACTTATTCTTTCAATACATAAATCATGGTTTTCGCCACCAATCCTTTCACAAAATGATTTATAGAGGTAACCCATTTTTCTCTTTGCTGTTCAGATCTCATCCCAAAAATGGTCGTCGCTCATATTTCACATTGCATCGTGAATCATGGACCTATTGTAACAAAAGATCATCACGTACCCTCATCGCATAGGGTCGTAGGTTCATGGGCTCAAAAGAGTTCTTCAAATAAGCCGCTCCCTTTTATAGCCATACAACCAGCATCAAACATTTAGGTTCCATGGGTGAACAACATTATAGTCGGTTGTTCTATTTAGCATGTCAAATACTAGCAGGTGCTCCCACTAGAATATTTAGTTTATCTGGATCTCGATCTTTCTCAATCTCACCTCAGGTGATAAAAAGATGTTTTTATATGCTTGGAGTTCTTATGGAATCGTGGCTCCTTTGACACGCATATCGTCTCCGTGCTGTCGCAGAAAATTCTTACTGCTTCACAACGTACGAGGTGAAAGTCAAGTCGATTGAGAAATTTCTTAATCCACACAGCCTCCTCGATCACCAAACAGCACGCCACGTACTCTGCCTTCATGGTGGACAATTTCGTCACATTATGTTTCTTTGATTTTCAAGAAACCGCACCCCCTCCAAGCATGAATACATATCCAGATGTAGACTTCGCATCATCTGGATTTGTGAGATAGCTTGCACCTGTATATCTGAATATCTAAGCAGCTAAAAAAACGTGGGACTGTAGCAGCCCCCACTCAATTATTACACATACAACATATACGTTCTCAACATTCTTATGCCTATATCATGAGGTAGCATATCAAGTCTCATGCAATATGTAATTCAATACCCGTTGGTTTCACAATATGCAAAAACCTTTCATGAACCACAAAGGTGCAACCACACTAGACATCTTGATAGTAAATTCATAAAAACTAAATTATCTAATCAACACAATATGTGTCAGGGAAGCCTAACATGATCGCATTCTTACAACATTCCCTATGGTTCAAAGTCTTAGATAATCAAAGATTCTAAATAACTAGAAACATGGGTCAAAGCATATAGGTATTTTTTTAAAAAATGCATGATAGTTTTTCTCCCACTTTCATAAATACCTTCAAGATACAATATCTTTCTTTTTAATAAAAAAAAATTGACTTGGTATACATATATATGCATCCACAAGCAATAATTATATAATAGTATGACAGTTTAAAATGATTTTCATAAAGACTTAATGAACCTTGCAAGACTATGTGGTTTTCTCAAAACCATATTCATAGACTTAGGCTTTTTTTTAATCATCAAATTTAATTTTAAAATACATGCTTAGCCTTCATAAATTATTTTACCGCATTCACTTTTAATTTCCTTCCAAGCCAAGTTCATGGCTACAAAAACAAATCATATATACTATCTTATAATTTTATCTAAAATAAAGCATGACTAAATAATGTCTATTAAAGCCATGACAAAATGTTTCATTTTTGGCAATTATAGAGAATTTATCAAGAGATCATCATCACATGCAACACATCATATTATAGACATTATTAAGAGGATGGTCACCAAGACCAAGTTCCACCAAGACTCTCCCTTTGTGCTTACATATTTGAATGAGCCATACCCATCTCTCGTGTTTTATCCTTAGGGCTCAAAGCCCTTGATCAAATCACATTTCCATGTGTATTACTACCTTAAGTAGTTCACACTCAAGTATAAGGAGGCACAAAAACACAAGGTATTTAAAACCGACTTTTTTAAATTTGTTAGTACTTATCACTTAATGTCCATACACTCTATACATATTCATAAAACAATTAGCCAAAATATAACCAAAGCACATTAAACAAAGTTATTGAACCCCCTTTTTCTATATGACCTTTCCCTATATGGCCTTACCATATAATGTGGGATAAAATTCATACCTCAAAACCATATAGTATGGTACCTGAGCTTTCTTGATTCATCGCTTTTGCTTATTTGGCAAACTTTTGTGATCTTGAAAGTACACGCAACGGATAGAGAATATATTGGTCATTGGTTTCATATGTCACAAAGTGTCCATCGCTTCGACACTTGAATTCTCCTGTCTTACATCGTGAAGAAAATATCTTCTTCATTTCACTATTTCAAATATCACAATTTCGATTATCCCATTGATATTGAGCGTTTCTATGCTACTACCAAATCTCTCTATATATCCCTGCATTTTGAAGAAACCAAAATGTTTTTATAGATATTGTGTTTCTTCTTCTTTCTGCTATTCCCAGATCGAATACTCTTCACATAGAGTGTCATATCTTGTCAACTCTGTATTACCTCTCTCTGAAGTTTTATTATAGTAAATCATACTCATAGCACACTTTAAAACCTTTTTAAATGAGCCCCAAAAAAAGGTCTTCATATTTAGGAATCCAAAGATGTATCTTAACATACCACATCTTTTTAATTTACTGCAGAATAAAACTTGAGCATCCCATGATAAAAATATAATATCTTTCAACTCATAAAAAGTTAATCTTCGAATCCTTTTGATTATTGAAATAGACTCAAAAGAAGATAAAAATAGTGCTCAATTTCATCCCTAAATCATACCATTTAATGAACATTCATTTTAGTGACATTCAACTCACAATGCAAGTTTTTTAGTTGAAAATCAGGTTGAGCACTTTTCAATAAAAAATTTGTTTATCTCAATCCTCAAAGAATTTCTTCTTGAAATCTTTTGTGTTGAAAACTAGACTCAAAATAAAATCATAACATCACAGTTTGAATCCCAAATAATACTTTTCTTTAGAGAAATAAATAAGTGACATTCACGTCACAAAATAAATCATACTGCAGAATTCCAGGATGAACACTATTTAATAAAATTGTCTTTTCTCTCTACCTTCATGGAGTTTCCCATTCAAACCAATTTTGTTTGAAATTAGACACATAATAGTAACACATATACTTTCACAAGCCTTATATCACTCTGTTACGTAGTCTTGATAAATATAGCTATTCATGCCTTCAAGGAAGGACATACCAAATTATAGAAAATTCAGGATGATCTCTTTTCAATCTAAAATTTTTATTCATCTTTTTCCATAGATATTTCTCTCTGAAATACACTTTCTTACAAATTAGACTCAGAATGGAAGTAAAAAAACTTAGTGTGAATCATAAAACATTCTATTAAGAATAGAAATTAAATCTTAACTTTCAAGTTATGAAAATAATTTTCGTTACACAAAACAGTACTTGCGCATCTTTCAATAAATTGATCATATATTGCAAACCATGAGGACTTTCTCAATAAAACTTTGTTTTGTTTGAAAGTAGATTCAATTTTATGAGTCACGGTCCAATTTCAGATAGAAATAAGATCATTTGATTAGTGAGAAAAATCACAAAACTCAATGGACAGTTCCTGAATTTTGCATGGTCAAAACTGACACCCTTTATTGTTGAGTCCATAACTCTCAATTCCTATAGGATCTCGCATTGAAATTTTGCAGGTAAATCCTACTCTTAAATACACAAAATATCACTGAAGTATGTAATAGAAAAATACCTCATTATATTCTTCATATCTTTACTCCAAAATAGCCTAAAATACTCATTAGGCAGCGTGCCTTTTTAGTGTTGGAATATTTCAATAATTCTTAACCGTGGGTGTATTTCTTGACCACAAAGGTCATTAGCTTTCTTATATCTCATTCTCAAGCTTCATGTAAACTCAATAAAGAGAAAAGACAACTAATAACATCAAGTATCAATAGCTCTGATTACAATAAAAGAAAGACCTATGCGATCTTTTACCGGGGAATACATTTTTTTTTTCTTCACCCCTTTCGTTTGGCAAAAGATCACTTACATATGGTCTTTATTATGATAAGATAAATTTCAAAATAAAATCAACATAACAATAAAACCAAGATCTTACCAACTTGATGCCATTGAAATAACTATGCACTATGCTTGAGAATAAAAGATAAGATTGCAAGAAACAAAAGGAAGAGTACCGAAGATTACCTCAACCGGGTTTATTACACCATACACCGATTCCCCATCATCCGATGGCGCGGGATCAACGGTCTAGCTTCAATCTCGAACCGAAAAAGCAAATTTCAAATGGAACATGAACCCCTTTGATCAAACCCTAGGTGAATTCTCTTAGCAACCTAGTTTGAGAAAGATGGATTCTCTTTTTGCTAAACCCTAAAACCCTCGGCCATAAATCCATATTTGAGAGATAGGAGAGAAGAACTCCATAACCTAAACCCTTACGTTTTTTCACAATGTGGGAGAGAGAGATCAAACATGAGAGAGATAAACTTTCTTAAGAGATAGAGATAGAAAGATAAGGTGCAGAGATTTTTTTTGGTACAGACAATCCCTTTTTATAGGCTTGGGATAAGATTAGGGTTTCGTAGGGTTTTGCTTGCCTCTTCTTGTGAGATTGAACATAGACCGTCGATCAAGGTTGACTTGTGGGGGGAGAGATTTTAGCCATCCATTCCATAGATGGGGCATCAACATTATGGAATGTGCATGAATCATTATCCCCCTTTCCTAAACCATTTTCCCATCAATAAAAAATAAATAAATTAAATCTAATAAAAAATGTTGTGCATACCATAAAATAACACAAGTCTACTCAATCTTTTCACAAAATCTTTCAAAGATATATCAAGTTAATATTTAGTTAATATCTTCCAACCACATGACCACATGTCATATCACCAAAAATAGGAAAGAGAATAAGGGTGGGGCGTGCCACCCAAGGGAGGCACTCATGGGCCCCACCTTCTAAAAATATGGCAGTCCCATGTGCACAATGGGCCCCCATGATATTTTTGTATATTTAAATTAATAAAATAATTTTAGAATATTATTTGAATATTTAAACAATTGTAAAATCAATATCCTTAATTTATAAATCCAAAAATTATAAATAAAATATCCAAGGGTTCATAAAATAATAATCTTAAAATAATTTCCATCATAAAACAAAAACACTTAAATTAATTTGATGGAAAAATGATCCATATGGTTTAGGAATAAATAATCATGGGGCACTCCACCTTCAACTGTGGATTACAGACTACACTTGCTTTATCAGACCGACCAGATATTTCCCATGACCCACAGTCCAAGCATAGGCTCATTAGCGGGTCACCAAAGTCCGACCCAATGAGCCAAAGGATCGCAATCTCAGTCTGTGGATTTCAGGTCCTCCCTTAGAGACGAGTCAATGTCACCTAGACCTGATGCGACCATTGCTCCTATGGTGCATAGGGGTATCTCTCGCACATGCATACGCTTCACCCTAAAATGTGGATTTTTGGCTTTTTCGATCGATCTATAGATATGCATGCCATATGATGGCACATGGAAGAGGTTTTAGCCCCTATCTTTGTAGGCCACTATTACACACAAGGGTCACACAGTCCCTCGGCTCACTCATCCGGGGCATGTTCTCTTACCTCATCAAGGGCTAATTCATAAACTCTCATCTATTTGTTCTCCATGCCCAAGTAACATGGGTTTTTTCCAACCGACAAACCTTGATCGTTAAGCACAAATCGGTATCATCAAACCATCGTTTGCTTTAATATGGTCCACGAGGGACTACACTCCCACTGAATTCATGTTCCACTGTATCATTTAATTTTACAAGCACTCATAAGGCCTTTAAAGGGCACATAAACCCAACACGAACATAATTGTACACTCCCCTAGTGATGGTTTGACGTTTTCAACTTACCCAAAAAAATATAGAATCTTACTTTCCTTCTAATAGATTGTCTAAACGTTGAGCGTCTTGTTGGGTATATGGCATTTCCTCTCTCATTAAGTGAGAGTGATTAAGAAATAGAATCTGGGTGATTTGCGAAACGGGTCCTAGATTCTTATACCCCAAGTACTTGAGGCTATGAGAGTTTTACGTTTTAGAAAGCAATTTCTCAAGGAGGTGTGAGGGTCAGTTCCTAATTAGGATCTTGTTTATATTAGCCTCATGATTGTTGTGATTAGCCAGAGCTTGAAGTATCTAATCGAGTACAATAGAACTCAAATATTTTTATGAGTAATAGCCATGTATGGGATGGTCATGACTTATGTGAGATAAGTCTGAATTCTAACACGATACCATTCCATAGCATATGCATCAATGTTTGTATAGAAAGCCACTAGGCCAAATTCATTATCTGAGTTTGGAAGAGCTAGTGCACATGTGCTTTGAGAGGACCTACGTACTTGTGTTAGAATATGTCCCCCAGGGGTGCACCTGTAATCCATTGATACTCGAAAGATGGGAAGGTCTGGTTTAGTGACTTTGATGTAACCATTTATGTCTCTCTGACATAAATTGTGGAGCATAGGTCCATTTGATCCACTTGAGATATCGACGGAAGATCATTCCGGACTAGCCCAATGGATTACTATGATAATTAGAGTTGCGGCCATGAGATCTCACTTAACATTTGTCCAATTAATTATGATGAGAAACGATGAATAAATGTTTTAAATATTTATTGTGAATTTTGGAGATCAGAGTTTTTTATTGACAAAAATGTATTTTTAATATTCGTTTAGACTTAATTCCATTTGAGGACTGCTACATGACACACCCAAGTGACCATAGGGTTGTCATGTAGCATCCCTAACCCTACCATAAGATCAATACTCAGTTGGGTGCTAATCCCAAGGTGGGGAATGTGGATGGCATATATTATTTTGTTATGCTCTAATATATTGTTATTTGACTTGTTAAATTATGTTATAACTTAAAGTATATTTGTTGTCACATGCTTATTTGCTTCACACAAGTGCCTTTGTTGGCATATGTGAGGTTCATTTTAATTTTATTTAAATATTGAATATAAAGTAAAATCAAAATTTGAATTTGAATTTCAAAAATATTTTCAAACATATGTGAAGGGGACATTAAGTTCATTGTGGTTGGTTTGAACTATTAGATCTATAAGGTGATTGGCTTTTATAAAGGTGTACTTTTACACATGTGCGAATTTTACTATTTAATTTATTGCTCATTGCCTTTAATAGATCTCTATACTATTTGATTATTGAAAACTAAGGGCTTTATGTAAGGGCAAGTTGGATTCACTTGAAATAAAAATATAAACCTAATGACAAAAAGATAAATTGGCTTTACTTAAGATTTAATATGGTCGATAAGGGTACTAAATCACAACCTTCATCCTAGTGGTTGGTTGAGGATGGATGACTGGAGTATATTAGCCTCTCATGTGCCTTTGGATAAGTGCATCAATAGTGTTGATGATATCCAATCTTATATATTATGTATATATATTTTTTAGGTCTCAAACCCTACCCACATGGAAAAATCGATTTTGCTTGAAGTGAAAGGAGAGAGAAAGAGAGAGAGCAAACCTTAAGACCTTCACCCATTTCCCTACGAGAGTTCCCATCCTCCATTGATGATATTTGAAGTTTGATGGTGGTCATTCACTCCATAAGATCAAGCTTATCTCACACCATGATCAAAGTATTATCTCTCTAAGTTATTTTATATCAAAGATAATTTTATCCTTAATCAAAGGTTCTTTGAAATTTTATTCACAGACATGTTTTAGCTTCCTTAATCCTTCATTTTGATATTATCTTCATGCCATTTTTACATAGTGTGATCTCTTGCTTGCTTTTGTGTTTTACGCATGGGTAAACCTTTGTTCATGCATAATTTCCTTTGATCTACCTTGGACAAATTATCTTGAGTATTTCTTAGTCTTCTTATTCAAATTCTAAAGATATTTAGATTCTCTTATAAGTGTATTTGCTCCTTTAGAGTTGGAACTTTTGCATGAAAAGTTGTTGTGATGGACAAGTAGACCACCACAAGTAGTTTTATTCTATCTTGCTCCATATTGATATGATTTGCTCCATTCTTTTTACAAACTATTTTAAATCGATTTTGTGGACTCTAAGAAGTGGTTTAAAAGCTTAGGAGCTTCCTAATTGGATTAGACACCCTTGAGATTGTAAACCACTATTGCACTATTCATTGGGACAAAATTAAATCCCTAAAAAGCTCGAATTTGTAACCCAGGCATAAGGCGTTCAAACTTTACTTCTCACACGTTTGTATGCAGATTCATTTGCTGTATTTATAGTTATTAAGTGATTCATGGTTGAAGACATTGTGTATATTAAATGAAAAATAAAATTGTGTTTTTAATCTTGTGGTATGCACTTGAATGCTACACTTCATTGTTTATGCAAATGGAAATCTCATTGGATTATTTTGATCAAGTGCATGATGTGTATAAGACATTGTGAGTTATGATGAGGATAAAGAATGAAGATGAAGTTATTATGTAATTTTGATATACTGAGGAATTTTAAATGCAAGTCATGTAATATGTTGTCTAGATGTATATTGTGAGTATTTGGACATTATATTGAGTTAATTGTATTTTTGAGTAGGGGATTTGTAAGGGATTTATTAAGATTGAATTTTTATTATTCAAATGTGTATAAACCAAGCATGTAGGCTGGATTTTATGTATTGTGATTTTGTAATGAGATATTCATGTATTTAAACCCCTCGAGTTTTAATACAATGAAAAAAATTTAAAGGTTCTGTACCTAGCTATTTGGTCTTATACCCCAACTCGTCTCCGAGTTTCTCTATTATAATTTATTGATTTACTCCATCATGTCCTTCTATTAAAGAAAAGTTATATCTATGTTTGAGGAAGAACATACACAAGTATGAATTTTGAGTTTCCATATGACTACTTTTTCCTTCAGTTTTCAACCTTTTATGAGACCTCAAATATGGTCCTGAGTGAATTTCAAGCATATTCATTGATCCCACTCTATCTATATGTTCATGAAAGTTGAAATTTTAAATTTCTTATTTCAACATTAAAACCACATTTTTCGATAGATTTTTGAGCGGCATCCGTAGTTCTAACATTATAAAGTACCATCCTTATATAAACTTTTACCTAACTTTAAAAGTAGGGAAGACATTTATAAGGGGATTCTTTAAGTCACATGAACTTCATGGAGTTTCTAGGGTTCACGATACACAATTAGGGAATCCACCATCCATAATCAATGACAGCCAAAGATGTCCATATCCACCAGAATGGTGGCTTCTTTGGCAATACGCCATAGCAGAATTAGAAAAATCACCTGTTTGAACTGGAATCGCTTGGTTTTGATAGGAAAGTACATATACTCCGGGAATCACCAAAGGTGGACTGGTTAAATGGAATCAATTAAAAAAAAAAATCTCAAAATATCGTACATGAACATAAAATATGAAAAATGGTGAGTATATTTTTTAAAAGAAAAAGTTTATATAAGGTTGCAACATTAAAATGTAGGATCAAAGATACACCTAAAAAATCTATTAGAAAATGTTGTTTTATTATTGATAAACCTTCTAATTGATCATCTTGACATGATGTATAACTATAAAAAAATAAAAATAAAAAATTGAGTCTTAGAAATAGTGCATCTTGCTATACATTATCTAAACCGTCCATTTTTAAGATTTTCATATGTTTATAGATCTACTTGATTTTAACCATTTTTTAAATTTAAAATTTTTATAATTAGATATGAAAATAGATTTGAAATAATCCCTAGCATTTTTACACCAAGATCACATGTTATAATAAATTTGGAGGTGCGCCTTAATTGGATTGTTTAAAGTTGCAGAAACCACACCTTTTTTTAAATACCACAAGAATTAAGAGATATTTGCAAAACTTCCCAAAAATTATTTGATGCTGGCGTTTTCCTAAAATTATCTTTTGGGGTTTAGGTAAATTGATACTCGAGTCATGAACACTAGTGTGTGGCCGTTTTATCCTAACCACTCACTATTCCAAGAAGCTGAATTCCAAGATGAACATTAAAATATGGGAATGTATACGATTAGACCATTTACTTTTCATACAAAGTGGTCATAATTACTTATAACTATCCGATGTGAAGTTTGATAGCTTGGATGTGTCACAAGGTTCGAAATTTTTTTTTTTTTTTATGTTTGAGCTTGGTCAATAGAATAACCCAATTTCACATTTAATGATCATAATTAATGTCTTACCTTGTATCAAAGTAAATGGTCTCATTCTATACTTTTCTTTAAAACATTGGCTTATCTTTGAAAGAATGTTTCTCGATTACTTTTTCCTTTTCTTTATTGCCATGAACCACGAAACCCCATAATCCGAACTTTTATGATGGGATTTTGGGCTTTTAGCAACTTGCTTTGTAACTTTGGTACAAAGAGATCGCACCAACTAGAGCTCCGAACCAAGGGACTGCACCAAGCAGACGCCCGCACGAAGAAACCGCACAAACCACATGACCGCACAAAAAGAGACCGCACCAACCACATGCCCGCACGAAGAGCCCGCACCATTACATGCCCGCACGAAGAGCCCGCACCATTACATGCCCGCTCGAAGAGCCCGCGCCATCTACACGCCAGCAAGAAGGGGCCGCATCATCCAGATGCCTGCACGAATGGACCGCATAAACGACATGCCCGCACTAAGAGACCGCACTAACCACATGCCCGCACGAAGAGCCTGCACCATCTACACGCCCTCACGAAGAGCCCACACCATCTACACGCCCGCTTGAAGAGGCCGCGCCATCCACATGCCCGCACCAAGAGACCGTACTATCCACATGCCCGCACCAAGAGACCGTACCATCCACATGCCCGCACGAAGAGCCCGTACCATCTACATTCCCGCACCCGCACCCGCACGAGGAGCCTGTACTAACCTCAGGTCCGCAGGACGGGCCCTGCCCCGTACGGGGGCCCGCACTATCCACAGATCCGCACCCGCACGAGGTTCTCGTACAACCTCAGGTCCGCACGACGGGGCCCGTACCATCCACAGGCCCACACAACGAGCCCGTACCAACCACAGGTCAGCACGAAGAGCCCGCACGAGGAGCTCCCGCCCGCACGATGAGCCCGCATTAACCACATGCCCGCACGAAGGGCCCGCATGACGTAGCCGAACGACGAGGCCGCCCCGCACCAACCACAAGCCAGCACGAAGAACACGTTGGAATCATTATGGCCAGCCAAACGACTGCGTCAGCTCCTTTTGGCGCCATCCAACTGCGAGAGATATTGGAACTGCATATACGGATGGAAGCATTAAAAACGATTATTTTTTAGAAAAGGGTGTGGTTACATTTCGAATCTGGGTCCATTGCCACCCCTATGCGTGTGAGTCTGCTGGGATTATTCTTGTAATTATGTCATGCTAAATAAAATAGAGACTTCTAAAATTTTTTACATAGCATTTTTTGGTAAAATTTGGAGTGCCCTCTCTTCTTATTGGCATGCAGCTAAAAAAAATAAAAGAATATTTATGAGAAAAGAAATTATTAAAAATACCTTTCATTTTCAAGAGCATTCTAATAATTTTTCATCACCAGAAATATTTTTTTTAGTACTTTATCATATATGATTTACATAATAAAAACTAAAAAAAAAAACACTCTTTAAGTCGTTTGATCAATGCTCAAGAGCCAATTTGCAACATCGTGACTTCAACCATCCCAGCAATTTACTCGAAGCAGATAACTGATAGTATGGGTCATATGTAAACCTTCCTCTCATGAAAAAGAAGAAGAGAAAATTACACACATATCTGTATAATTTATGTTAGTTATAATTTATAAAAATTATGTTATTACATTAATAGGCCTTTTCTTTTCCACAAATATTTAAAATCATCAATTTGCCCATATTTTGGATCTTCAATATCAGAAATTGCACATTATCTTAACATAGTTATTTTTAAAATTTTTAAATATTCAAAATCTGAAAACCTAAAGTAAAATTTTGGTTTTACCTTTTTTGGATTTTAAAATATTGGAGTTTCATCTATTTATTAATTATTATTTTTAGTATGTAATTACAAATTTAGTCTCACTTTAGTTTATTAATTGGCCCTTTTTTTTATTTGATCTTTTAAAATTATGATCATAAAATAGAGTCATTACTATTATATTTTAAATATTTAATATTTGAGATGTAATATAAATCGACATATTCTAAAACATATATTTAAAATATGTGCTAATCAAATATGGACTTCCCTCTGCAGGGATTGGGACGTTATTCACAGGTGAGGGGGAAATGGTCGAGCGCGTGGCCCGGGTCATGCGTATGAGAGTGGTGGTTATTTCCACCTCTAAAGGTGTATAAAGGGGTAACCTCTCCATACCCCTTTTATAATTATTTTACTCTAAGTTTGAAAGAAATTTCTCCTGAAATTTGAGAAGATTTGATGTTCTCATACTTTCCATAGGCTTTCTTGAGCATGGTACTCAATCAGGCCCTCTTCGAGTTCAGTTCTCAGAGATACGATATTGAGCAACAGGTTCAAGAAATCTGTGGAAAAACATGGAAACAATCATGATGCCGCATTGCATATTTGAAAGTTAAGCAATTTTATCGGAATGTCGGCCACAGGGAATTTTCCAGATGATGATAGGTAGGTATATTTCACTGGCACACTGCTGCCAGATTGGTTTTGATGTTCAAATGAAATGGTTGTGGGTGTGTGCCTGTGTATTTGTGTGTGTTTTCATCTATACGAGAAGAGGGCCACTGCAATGGGTTAGCGAGGGACACTAGTCTTCCACTAAGTTTGATTTTTCATTTATCTCAAATATGAAATGGAGAATGCTACCTATTTCTATTCGTTTTGTAGTAGACACATTTCTTTTTTGAGGACTAGATGTGAGCGCCCAAGGGCCTGCATCACTTGACATTTGATCAGGGTGAGTTAGTTTAATTTCTTTTGATTGTGAATATCCGATGAAATTAATGTTTAAGAAACTGGATTGGATGGGTAAACCAGCTAATATGATGGTTTAAAAAATTCTTTTCGTCCGTAATATGATATTTAAAGCTATGAAAATAATGCAGATTGAGTAGATCTTAACATTTGAAAATTTTGAAGATGGACAGTTTAGATAATGCACTTTAAGATGTGCTATTCTCAAGAAATGAAATCAATTATGTTTTTAATATTCATTCATGCATCTCGAGGTTAAGAAGATTAATTAGAAGATTTTACAGTATCAGATCAAATCTATTTTGGTGGATTTTTAAAGTGCGCCAACTTTTACACTAGGTTAGCACCCTATATAAACATTTTCCTTTCTAAAATGCAATTCAAAATCTTCTACAATTTAGGGTCGAAGGTTTGGATGTCCAACTTTTTCTTTACATTCAGGGTTACAACTTGAACAAAATGAACGTTATTTCCGTTTTTGAACTTTCACAAGGAACATTACTCCCATCATGTAGATGCGACCACGGGAGAATCAAATCAAATTATTTCGGTGTTTTCGTGGTCTTGGAATTCTTTGCCAACGACACATCTCTTACAAGAAAAGCTTTTTAGCTAAAAGTTCAATTTAATTATGGAAAATGGTTTGATAGGGTTGCAACCCTATCAAAATAAATAAAACCTTATCTCTAACCCACCAATTGAAATTTAAGTGGATAAACCATTGCATTGATCATCTCAACTTGAACATTATCGTTGTAAGAGTGAAATGAGGCTTGTGAAAATATATGTGCTACCATTATGTATATACTTTTAAACAAAATTTGTTTCAAATGAAAACTCCATGAGGGTAGAGAGAAAATACAATTTTATTAAACATAGTTCATCTTGGAATTCTGTAATATGATTTATTTTATGATGTGTATGTCACCTTATTTATTTCTATGAAGAAAGATATTATTTGAGATTCACACCATGATGTTATGATTTGGTTTTGCGACCCCTTGGCTCATTGGCCAGACTTTGGTGACCCGCTAATGAGTCTTTGTTTGGACTGTGGGTCATGAGAAACACTAGGTCGGTTTGATAAAGCAAGTGTGGTCTGTAGTTCACAGTTGAAGGTGGAGTGCCCCATGATTGTTGATTTAATTCCTAAACCATATGGATCAATTTCCCATCAAATTAATTTAATTGTATTTTGTTTATGAATAAAATTATTTTAGAATTATTATTTGACTTTTTATGAACCCCTGGATATTTTATTTATAATTTTTGGTTTTATAAAATTAAAGATATTAATTTTACAATTGTTTAAATATTCAAATAGTATTCTAAAATCCATTTATTAATTTTAAATATATATAAGAATATCATGGAGGCTCATTGTGCACGTGGACCCACCATATTTCTAGAAGGTGGGCCCCATGAGTGCCTCTCTTGGGTGGCATAACCGACCCTTTATTATCTTTCCTATGTTTTAGTGATATGGCATGGGGCCATTTCGTTGGAAGGTATTGACTAAATATTGATTTGATATATCTTTGAAAAATTTTGTGGATAGATTGGGTAGACTTGTGCTATTTTATGGTATGTACAATTTATTGATTAGAATAATTTTTTTTAATTTCTATTGATGGGAAAATGGTCTAGAAAAAAAAGGATAAGGGTTCATGCACCTTCGATAATGTTGATGACCCATCTATAGAATGGATGGTTCAAATCTTTCACCTCACAAGTCACCCAAGATCAATGATTCATATTCAATCTTACAAGAAGAGACAAGCCAATGAAAACCCTAAGAACCCTAATCTTGTTTAAAACCTATAAAAAAAGATTGTCTCCACCCTCTCAAACTATGTTGCTAAGGGAATTCACCTAGGGTTTGAGTTTGTGATCAAAGGGGTTCATGTTCTATTGGTGTAGCTTGGCCTAAACTTTCTTTCCCAGTTGAGATTGAAGATTGATCATTGATCTCGCATTATCGGATGGTGGTGACTCGGTGTGGGGTGTAACAAGCCCTGTTGAGGTAATCTCCGGCAATCTTCACTTTTATTACTTGCAACCTTATCTTTCTATTATCAAGCATAGTACATAGTTATTTCAATGACATCAAGTTTAAGATCTTAGTTTGATTGTTATATTGATTTTATTTGAAAGCATGTGTTATTGTAATAAGACCACTTATAAGTGATCTTTTACCAAATAAATAAATAAAAATTATATGATTCCTCGATAAAAGATCACATAGATCTTTCTTTCAACGAAAAGTCTTTTAATTTTTTTTATCTAGAACCCTAAGCAATTATCAAGACAATGGACATAGAACCATTGCAATAAATGACAAACTTCTGTTTGCAACAACGGATGGTAAAGATGAACCGTTTTCCTACTAAGTGAGAACTGAACTGAAAAAAGACCTAACCATACATTGGTAGGTAGCAAGGGATAAATTTGTTTATCTGTGCAGTTTGTATAAGGTATCAACCTTAAACAATCCAAGTAACGTGTACCTCCAAAGCACATCGAAAGATGTAAATTTGGTGTCTGAAGGTCTAATAATGATAAAAAATACTATTTTATATCTAATTATGAAATTTAAAATTAAAAAAATAGTGCAGATGGAGTAGATCTATAAACATATGAAAATTATGGATTGTCTATATAATGTACCACATGGTGCACCTTTGGGAGTTTATTTATTTATTTGTTTATTCCCAAATCCGTATATCTCGTGGTCGAGATGATCAATTAGAAAGTTTTCTTAGTATCAGAACAACTTTTTTTGATGGATTTTTTAGGTGTACCTTTTTTTTAAAAGTATGAGATTGCAACTTTATATAAATTTTATCCGTAGTAACAAATAGTAAGACGACATTCTTTTATAAGATAAATGTATCTCCAAATGCATGTAACAAATTGGTGCTAGTGGTTTCTTATTATCCAAGTTAAAACAAGTACCCCAAAAGAGAGAGAGAGAGAGAGCGTCCTTTCAATACACCTTTCCAAAGAGAGACACATCTATCTATAAAGGAAAAGCTTATATAAGGGTGGAGCCCTAAACAATTAAATTAAATAAAGGAAAAGCTTATATAAGGGTGGAGTCCTAAACAATTAAATTTAATAAAGGAAAAGCTTATATAAGGGTGGATCCCTAAACAATTAAATTAAGGTGTAATTCAAAAATTCACTAGAAAAGGTTGTTTCGATGCTGAGATACCCACAATTTCATTAGCTCAACCTTAAGATGTGGGGACACGAGAAAAAATATATTCCAAATATTGGAAATAGTGCATTTTGTAACTAGACCGTTAATTTTCAAGATTTTCAAATATTCATAGATTTGTTTAATCTTATATTATTTTTAGATTTTTAAATTTTATAATTAACAATGAAAATAAAATTTTAAGCCATCATAAAGATTTTTAATACTGAAACAATATACTTCAACACTATTTGAAGGTGTGCCTCTCTTTAATTGTTTAGGGCCTCAGGCTTATACAAACCACACTCATATATGAAATCAAATGTGAAAAAAGTTGCGAAGGGCAAATTTTTTTTTCGTAAAATGTTAATAGTGAAAATGGAGGGGGCCGCCCTCTAACCACCAATGCCCCAAAGCCCATTCCCTTGGGAAGGGCAACATTATGTAAAGACTGACAAACAAATACTTTTGAGAGAGAGAGAGAGAGCGAGCCCATTTTCAAAGAGAAAATTTGATAGCACTATCAAAGCCCATAAGAACACATTCAATTCCTCGGAATACATAAATTACCCCAAATGTTACCATTATTGTTTACACCATGCTCTACACAATTTCACTACTACTCAACCCGAGGCAAATATCCTTACTCTATACCATAACTACAAATCAAATATTTCAAATTTTCTTTACAGTTTACACAACCCCATCTTATTTCCTAGTAAATGCTAACACCAAAAAAGACATACTTCCTAACAAATGTGACAACTCTAACTAGATGACTTTGAAAAAGCCTGAACTCTAACCAGATGACTTTGATACAAAACGTTATCCGATAATTATTATTCATCTAAAAGGACCCCGAATATTCTTCCTTTTTTCTTGAATATTAACCATGACTCCTAATCACAATGAGACTTGGCAATGCTATTTTCTAACCACCTAGTGGACTGGGCTGGACTGCCTGGCTCATGACTAGGCAACCCTACGAGAGAATATGGGGTTAAAATTCTGCCCCAGTGTACATAGAACCTGTAGTCTACGGGTTTCCAGGTAATATGGGATGTATATTACATGGTAGATCTTCTAGAACATAAGCCATTATCTGGCATATTAGTATTGGATGCCTCTGATTAAAGTTTTGAAGAATTGTCTGCATTTACCTTTTAAAAGTAGTTACCCGGTGTTTTAAAATCTGCTTATTGACCGAATGATGAAGATTTTTTTCCTTTTTCATTGGAAGCAATTTTGATTTGCTTATAACTGAGACATTTATGGTATTGCTGATTTATGGAGTTCAATGTTTAGTCCTGAAATTCCTTGTAGTTTTTTATGCTTGCGTACAAGCAATTGTTTGCTTTCATACTTCAAATATATTCCAAGTTCATGTGTCGTTCGACTGTAATTGGCATAATGCTAGTCAATAATGCGATAAGAAATAAAGGTTAAGAAAAGAAAGACCAAATGATTGTTGGTACGTTTGTATGGCCATGAGGTGTTTTTAAATATGATATTTTTCTTTCTCTTATAATTTGATGCTTATCACTAAAAAGAGAGGCTTTTTTAGAAAGAGAAAGTCCTGTTATCTAATGGATAGAAAATAACCACCACGTTTCAGAATTATAGGGTAATGTTTCTCAAAGTTTTAAAGAGAAGCCGAACGTTGGAAAAGGGCCACTTCTATCCTCTATAACTAGTTCTTTCATGGCCATGGAGAGGCAGACACAACACAAATAGTTCACATAAATAGTTCTCATTGGTATGAAAAACCCTTCACTCTGTGATCCTCAGTTTCACTATACTGCCAGTAATCTTGGGAGAGCCTTCCATCACTTCCCTCTTCAACCAATATTGGTATCAGAGCAAAGTTAGTACAAGTGTGGTGGGCTCATAACGCACAGGTCCTAGGATCGAAATCGATTATTTGGTCTCATGTGAGTTTGTATTTTATTTATTTATTGTCAAGCTCCTTTATTTGACAAAACATTAAAAAAAAATTGTTATGTGGCTTGCTATAACCCCACCTTTTTTTTTTCCTGCAATTTATTTTGCATCGAAATGCCATCCTCTTAAATTTACACTATCGAAGCCAAAAAATAAAAAAAAAGTTGTCTCTATTAAGCATACCTCCTATTTCGTTTAAATTCTATTTCCTTTTGCTCTCTGTAAACATCTTTTCTCGTTCCAGGGCATACCAATTCACTTGCAACTTCTTTAAAACACTTTTCCCATTATTTTTTTTTGTCTCTCCATTTACGTGTTTTATAAAAGGTGCGAGCAATTTTTTTTTCTTCTTTTGTATTCTTAATTGTGCGCCCCTCTTGTAGGTCCAATAGTGCTTTTGCAACTGAATCCATAGACATCTTGAAATTGTGTACTATAGCTGAAATTTGTTTGAGAGAGAGAGACAAAGATATAACTGTCGCTGAAAATCAGTGTAAAAAAAAAAAAATGTTAACTAGCAAGTAGATCAAGTGCTTTTGCAATAGAAACCAAGGACCTCTTGAACTTTTAGTACTGCTTTAATTTTAGATACAAAGATAGGGCTATTGTTGGAATTTTAGAGAGTCAAAACTCTTGATATTTTTATAGAGAGACACATAATTGTTGCTGAAATTTTAGAGAAAGAGACAAAGAGACGTATAACTGCAGCCAATAACTTTTTATTTAATTTTGCTACTACATTTTTTTTTAAATGCTTGGAATATAATTTAGAGATACTTCTACATATTCTATTTGCATAATAATTCGTTACCTTAAATGATTATCCTGTGCTTTGGTCTCTTTTTGCATAATAATTATCATTCCATTCCATAATTATCTTATGCTTTCGTCTCTTTAAGTTAGAAAATTTCATGATCTTGATTTTGTGAATTCATTTTTTTTGTGATTATGTAGTGCCATATTTTTGTTGAAAAATATCAAATATCATTGTAGACTCTCTCTCTTGTACTAAGACATATTCACATATTTATGAAAATTATTCTTATGCAAGATTTGACATAAAGTAGTTGTTGCCTTTATTGATTTTTTGTTGTATCACAATAGTGCGAACATAAACTGCTCAAGAAAATATTTCCTTGAGGTTGCAGCTTACTGAGAGTCAGCAAACCTATTGATTTAGCTAGCAAACAACCATTTATTAAACATAATTAAATTTGAACTTTTAGGTATTAACTAAAAATTTAAAATGACATCTAAGCTAGTTTTGTCAGAACTATCCAAACTTGAAAAACTCATTGGGACTAATTTTTCTATGTGGAAAAGAAAAATTGGCTATATTCTTTTCCAAGATAAGGTAGATTATGTCATAGAAATAAAGCCACCGATTTTAAAGCCTAATGCCAATGGTCAAGCCAGAAGGCGACTTGAGAAATGGTTAGAAGATGACAAAGTAGCTAGGACTACTATGTTGAGTTCTATGGAATATGATTTAATTGGAGTCTTTAATGATCACACCACAGCTAAAAGTATGATGGGTGCCCTATCTGAAAAGCATGAGACCACTTTTAAGACCCATGTACAATTGTTGTTAGAAAAATACAATTTTTGTAAAATGAAAGAAACAGACTCAATGACCGAGCATGTCAATAAAATGACAGTGCTCGCAAAGGATATTGCCGCAGCTGGGAATCCAATCCCCGACTGCGTGCAAGTGTCCATTGTCCTTAATAGTCTCACTCCATCTTGGGAGTCCGTTGTAATTGCATTGAACCATTCTGCACAAGGGACAACCATGTTAAATCATATCAGTATTGAAGCAGAAAGAAGAATGAAGAAGAAGTCAAATGAGCTCCACTTTGCCCAAAATTCATCTTCTCAGATCCCTAAGAAACCTTTCAATAATCAGAAAAATAATAGGTATAAGGGAAATGAGAGATATTTTAAAAATCAAAAGAATAAGGTTGAGAAGACCTGTTTTTATTATAAGGAAATTGCGTACATCGAGTTTAATTGTCCAAAGTTGAAAAATAAAAAAAGGAACCAGAATAATAACCTCGTTCGAAATAATCAAAATAAAAAAAAGGATTTGATCTGCATAGTCCTAGAATCAATAGTTACAGACCATGACCTGAGAAATTGGTAGGTCAACTCAGCCTCCACTTGACATTTCTCAAGGACCAATGACAGATTCATAGAATTGAAAGAGATTACAGCCGGTAATCAGCAAATTTACATGGGAAATGACACCTACTACGATGTACTAGATGTCGGTACTTTTAAGCTGTGTTTACTAAGAGAAACAAATCTCTTATTGACTGACATATTGTATGCTCCCAATATAAGGCGTAATTTGATTTATGTTCCTAGGCTAGACGACAAGGGTTATGAAACAAGGTTTAGGTCTAGTCAGGTTACTATTGGAAAGCATTCTAGAGCATTGGTGTACGATACTAAACTTAGCAATTTGTACCGACTAAATATTCATGAAAGTTCATCTTTTTCTGATTATTCTGATGCCTCTTTTGATGCTTTTGCTTGTATAGATGATTCATATTTATGACACTTAAGATTAGGACATATCAATAAAGATTAAATGAATCAAATGGTTAAAAGAGGCTTACTTCCCAATTTAGGAGAAAATGTGTTCAAAACATACGAGCCATGAATTTCTGGTAAATTAACTAAAACACATTTTCTTAAAGGGAAAAGGTCTAGTGAACTACTTAGTATTGGTCACTCTGATATATATGGCCCATTAAATGTAAAAACACATAGAGGTATGGAATACTTCATAACATTTATAGATGATGTTTCACGTTATGGATATGTATACCTAATTAGTAAGAAATCGTATGCATTAGAAACCTTTAAAGAATATAAAGCTGAGGTAGAAAATCAGTTAAGCAGACATAGTAAAATACTTCGAACAAATGGGGGGCGGGGGGGAAAGGGGGGGGGGGGAGGTGAATATTTCTCCGCTTTATTTACCGAATTTTGTAAGGAGCATGGTATAATTCACCAAACAACCATGCCATATACACCACAATAAAATGGTGTAGCTGAAAGGAGAAATAGAACTCTAATGGACATAGTTAGGTCTATGATGAGCCATTCAAATTTATCACCTCATTTTTTAGGCAATGCTCTTAACACTATAATGTATATTATTAATCCTGTCCCAAATAAATTGATAAACTAGACCCCATATGAATTATGGATTGGTATGAAACCTGATCTTACTATCTTGAAAGTTTGGGGTTCTTCGGCATATATGTTTATACCACCATAAAATAGAGATAAATTACAAAATAAAACTATAAAATGTTTTTTTATAGGCTATTCATAAAATTTTAAGGGGTATAGATTCTATAACCATGATACTAGATCACTAGTAAATAGTCGTGATGCTCATTTCTTAGAAAATATAAATGATGAGAATATTTTAAATAAGCCTGTTGACTTACATGAAATTGATAAAGATAAGGGTCTGAAAGACCTTGTTTCTCAGACTCCGTCTACATTTGGTGAGAATATTTCAATTGAATCAAGTATACCAGACAGACTTAAAATAACTAGAGCCCCACTTACGACTTTAAGAGAAATTTATGTATTTATGAATGAATATAATTATTCTTCAATGAGTGAGGATTCAATAGATGAACCTAAAGCTATAGTGAAGCTATTAGTTCACATGACTCGACTGAGTAGACTCAAGCCATGAATGATGAACTTGATTCTATTAAAAGAAATCAAGTTAGGGAGTTGGTTGACCTCCCTAAAGATAGAAAAACGATCAGTTGCAAATGGGTCATAAGGAAAAAACTTAATGCAAATAGATCCATTGATAAATATAAAGCTAGATTGGTAGCTAAAGGATTTACCCAAAGGGAAGCATAGATTATGTAGAAACTTATTCTCATATAGCAAAATTTTTATTTATTAGGATCATTTTAGTATTAGTTGCATATTATGATCTAGAATTATTTCAGATGGATGTCAAAACAGTTTTCTTAAAATGGAAAATTAAAAGAATATATATATATATATGAAACAACCAAAAGGGTATGTAATTAAATGCCAAGAAGACAAAGTATACAAACTTAATAAATCTCTATATGGTTTAAAACAGTCTCCTAGGCAATGGTACTTTACTTTTCATAATGCAATCACTGAAATTGGTTATATAGCTAATAGGTTAGACCATTGTGTATATGTTTGAAATAGTGAGAGCAATTTTGTTATATTATCACTGTATGTAGATGATATTTTGATAGCTGGTAATGATATTGGCATGATTAACCATACCAAATCATGGCTAAGTTTTCATTTTGAGATGAAAGATATGTGAGAAGCCTCATATGTATTAGGCATTAAAATAACAAGAGATACAAGTTTGAGACTTCTATATTTATCTCAAGAAAATTGCATTTTAAGGAGATTTAGAAAGTATTTTAAGGAGATTTAAGATGGAAAATTGCAAGCCCATTGATACACGCGTTTGTAAAAGGTTGAAATTGTCAATTAAATGATAGTGACAAAGCTGAAATGAAAAGAATTTCATATACTCAAGCAGAAAGATGTATAAATTTTGTCATGTTGAGTACAAGACCTAATTTGATGTATGCATATGGTCTTGTAAGTAGTTTTCAGAGTAATCTTGGGTTGACTCATTGGTAAGCTGTAAAAATGATACTTAGATATATTCAGAAAATTAAAAATTATAAGTTGTGCTTCCAAGTTGACAACTTAGATGTTACTGAGTACTCTGATGTAGACTTTACAAGAGACCCAAATGATAAAAAATCAACCTCAGGATCTGTATTCCTCTTTGGAGGTGAATGTGTTTTCTTGGTCTAGCAAGAAACAAGGTTGTGTAGCTTGGTGTACTATGGAAGCCGAGTATATTGCTTGAAGCATTGCTACAACTTATGCCGTCTGGATTAAATGTTTCATAAATGATTTGAAGCTAGATATAGCCGATGAACCTGTTAAAATTTTTTGTGATAATTAGGCTGCTATTTCATCAATTAGAAATGGAGTTTATAGTTCCAAGGGTAAGCACATTGAATTTGATTATCATTACATTTATGATATTATTGGAAAGAATGAAATAGCTGTAAGTTATTTACCATCTTCAGATATGATTGTAGACCCTTTAACAAAGGGATTGAGTGCAGAGATATTAACTCATATAACTTTGATGAGACTTAGAAATATTTAAGTCAGGAACTCCCAAATGAGATATTTTTTATGTCTTGATCATGAGAGGAGAAGCCGCATTAGCGTGAAAAACCCATGGCATAACTTTGGATATTTTTTATTATGAGATATATAACCGCACTAACGTGAAAAATCTCATGACAAAAATATGCTCATAAATGTTAAACTCATTAAGTGGTAAAGATTTTATGATATTTTAATATATTTGGCTCTCATGGCTAAGTGGGAAATGTTGGTACGTGTGTGTGGCCATAGGGCCTTTAAACATGCTATTTTTCTCTCTCTTATAATTTAATGCTTATCACTAAAAGAGAGAGGCTGTTTTAAAGAGAGAAAGTCTCGTTCTTTAACAGGTAGAAAATAACCACCACATCCCAGGATTACAGGACCACGTTTCGCAGAATTTTAAAGAGAAAACTGAACGTTAAAGAACGGCCTCCTCCATGGAGAGACACACACAACACTTAGAGTTCTCATTGTTTTAGAAAATCCTTCACTCTACGATCTTTAGTCTCACGACTATGCCAATAATCCTGAGAGAGGGTTCCATCTCTTCCCTCTTCAACCAACAATAGATGTGATAGAAAGTAGAGATTAACAGATCCAAGGTGCATGGAACAATCCATATAGCATCCTCCTATTACAATGAAACTATTATTTTTTTTAAATCATAATCCTAAAATAATTACTTTATAATGTTTTTGAGGGATAGCTTAAATCCCTATAACATATCCTGTAGTAAAGCCCCTAGGCCCCCTCTGCAAAAGTTGTCAAAGCCGATGTGGAAGAAGTAAGAGAAACTGTGGTCTTTTTCCTTATTGCTTCAACGAATGAAAGCGAGAACGATAAAGAGTTAAGTATGTAGTGGTTTTATCAGTGATACAGATCTTAGGCATCAATTACTTAATCAGGTTACCTTTCTCATTGTAAAGTATGGTTTCTCCATCTTCGCTGCTCTTCAAAATCCTACAGCGCTGGCCCATAAGAATTTTCTTCTTCCATAGAACCATATCTCCATCTTCTTCTCTCTTATTTCTTTCCCTTTCTAGAAAAACACAGTTTACTGATAGCAACATTTTTAAATTTTTTCAGTTATTGAAACTAGACTTTGCTTTTTTAGAATTCTTCTTCTTTTTCCTTTCTTGAGAATTCTTCTTCTTCTTTTGTGGAAAATTTATATGTGCTTCACAATAGCATCTAAGTTTTATGTGCCCCATTTAATCAAATAATCTATACGAAACAAGAAGAGAATACCTCAAAGAAGAAAGTAAATTGTTGTTCGCAATTATGGACTACATCTTTGTATTTATAATACTTGGTAATAAGATGATATTCTAAAAGCCAAGGATTCTACTTCTAATAGGAAACAAGATTAGAAATTGTACACGCTATAAAATCAGTGCAATTATGAGTTGTAATTTAAGTCTCATAGAGGATTTGCTTCTTTCATTTCATTTATTTAATCGTAGGGGTCGAAATGACAGGTCAGAACTAATTTTTTGTAAATTATTTAATTTTTTTATTTAAATTTAAGAGGATTTGAAAAATAATTTACACTAATGTCATAGTTACTAATAGATGGAAAAAGTTTATATAAGGTTGCAACCTTAAAATGTGGATGCACCTCAAATAATGAAAAACCCTCTAATTGATCATCTTGACATCAAGATATATGACTATGAAAAAAAAAAAAAAAAGAATTTTGAGTCCTAGAAGTAGTGTATCTTACAACACATTATCTAGACCATCCATTTTCAAAATTTTCGTATATTTATAGATCTACTTGATTTTAACCATTTTTGAAGTTTAAAATTTTATAGATATGAAAATAGATTTTGAGATAATCTATGAAACCACACCCATAATAGATAAGGTTTGTTTGCACATAAAAAGATAAAATTAACTTATCAAATTATTTTCTTGGATTACAAAATTTAACCATTTAAAAAATATTTTCTAGCGATAAGTGATTAGTAGGGATATCTCCTTATATATTCATAAATAAGATTTACAAGCGTATAGGATTAGGATTAAATTATTTTTATAAATAATAGAATAAGGCTATGTAACTTGTTAATTTTTTGAATTTTCTACCTATGAATTTTATTTTTAATGAAAGTACAATTTTATAGTAAGGGATTTGAAAAATATTCTCTCTAGTAGTAATTTTTGTTCAATAGGAATCTTGATTTTCACTTTGTTAATATTATTATCACATAATAATAAAATAGCTTCCTCCCAAGTAGCCGTGTTGGCTGATTAAGGTAAACCAAGTAAATATTATGTGTTGTAGTTAGGTTATGACCCGAAGAGAGTTGTTATAAGTTTTTTTGGTGTGTTTATCTTTCTGAGATCTAACCTTATCTTTCTTGAGATCTAACTTTAAGTTTGGTTAGAGATGTCCAATTTTTTATGCCAAAATATTTCATACTCCTGCAGACGATTGTCCATCTACTCCCATGAGCAAAACATATAGAAAACATATACTAGACAAATCTTTTGGATCCCAAAATTTGGGATATAATCTCTAGAGCCATGTGACATACCTAAAAAAAACATTTTCTCTTATTTTCATTTGTATAGAAAGGGATATAATAAAATTCCTTAATTCATGATTTGATGGATCCAA
>NW_006497648.1:420349-446139 GCF_000471905.2 Amborella trichopoda
CCAACAATGAAAATCAATTAAAAAAGAGTATTCTAATTTGAATAGTCTGTGTGCTTCACTATAATTATCGCTATAGCTTGTTTCCAATCTGAATCTCCTTGTCATATAGGATCTTCTCCCCGGTCGGGATTAAGCTTGATTGTGAATAACGTGAGAAATTGATTGTGAATAACTGTTTATAGTTGGTGATTGAGCTACTATTGGTGGCGTTGTTGGGTGAACAACTTTCAAATTGATGATTGCGGCTTCTCTCATCCCAACCTACGCACCCTTAGCCGCATCTAGGGCCTCCTGTTCCTCTCTCTCCTTCTAATTCGTTTGTTTTTTTCTTTTTTTTAATTATTATTATTATTAAAGATTACAGTTTGTCGTAGGTTTGCAACTTTGAACAATGAAAGTAAGGTGAACGTTTAAACTCTGTCTTAAGATGCAATTTTACTCTCGAAAATTACTTGGACGATGCAAAAAATTATTTTTTATCTCTAATTTTAACATTAGAAAAATAGTTCAAATCAAACATATCCATAAAGCATGAAAATCTTAAAAATGTACAATCCAGATGATGTGTTTCAAGATGTACTATTTTATGACTTGAAATCTCTTTATTCTCCATATCTATATATTTGGAAGTCAAGATGATCAGTTAGATGTTTTTTAAATCTGGAAACATAATGTTTTAGAGGTGCACTTTATTTGTACATTATAAGGTGTCCACCTTATATAAACTTTTTCTTTTTTTTTAAATGGAGTGCAAGAGATTTACAGTCTCTCTCTATGGTAATTAAAAGCCATATAATAACAAATAAGAAAAATAAAATCTCTCTAAATTTTAAAAAATAAGGTTTTCTTTTTGTTTCTCAATTGAAAAGAAAAATTAATTAAAGTTGGCAAAAGCAAAATGGATGTTTTCCATGTGCGCCTAAGACACATGGTGTTCATCAGGAATTGTGTTGTCTGCTGTTTAGGGACCAGCAAAGTGAGGTGTGTTGCTTTGACTATGTTTCTTTAGGTACCATCATACCATGTGTGGAGGGAGAAGAACAAATGGGAGTCTAGGTAGCTCTACAACGTGGCCTCCTCATTCTCCTTTAGAAACAAGGGCCACATTCATTCAAGCCTTTGATTTGCCTCTCTTGTCCTCTTTTTAGCTTTAATTTCATTAATACCAAAAAAAAAAAAGAGGAAGATGATTGCTTTTTAGTTGTGTTTTAAAGATTCAAAACTGGAGGTTGAATTTTGACACCAGTAGTACCAGTTCAGATCGAGTGGTTCAGCTATCAAGGTTATTGGGAATTAGGTGAAATGATAATAAAATAATAATATAAACAATAAAAAAACTAAAAAAAAATGTTGGGAATTAGGCATTATTATAGATTTGGACCACCTATCTACTTAACCGGATCAAATTTGACTATTCCAATATGATCGTTGGGTTTTCAAACACTGCTTTAATAAATGTCTGAGAAATTTGTCAAAATACACATGAAATTAATTACTTAATGTTTCACCCATATGTTTGGTATTAATTTTAAAAGTGGCCATTCAAGTACAATAGATTTTGACTTGGAATAGTAGGAAAAGAGTAAATAGCTGAAATGTGAGGTGGATTTTTGATAAATTTCCTTTAAATAGTTGGTTCATCCTGATGCTTTAAAATCTAATAGGTAAACTTTTCATGGGCTTTATCCCTAAGTAACCCTAGCTATAATCCTAGTGTAAATCTAGCATGTGGTGGTGTGCCCTAAAATTAATTTGTCAATCTATTTTTCGCTTCAAAATTATATGTTCTCCCTTCACCTCTCATCAAGTTTTTTTTTTCTTTTCTTTGTCAAAAGATGGACATAGTTCATGACAATAAAGAAAAAGGAAAAAAATAATTGAGAAACATTCTTCTAAAGAAAACCCAATATTTTAATGTACAACTTGAAGTTCGGCTTCTTGGAATAGTGAGTGGTTAGGGCAAAAGGGCCACACACTAGTGTTCATGACTCGAGTATCAATTTACCCAACCTCAAAAGAAAAAAATAATTGAGAAACATTCTTCCAAAGAAAACCTCAAAAAAATAATTGAGAAACATTCTTCCAAAGAAAACCCAATATTTTAATGTACAACTTGAAGTTCGGCTTCTGGAATAGTGAGTGGTTAGGGCAAAAGGGCCACACACTAGTGTTCATGACTCGAGTATCAATTTACCCAACCTTCAAAAGAAAATTTTGGGAAAAGGCAAGCATCAAATAATTTTTGGGAAGTTTTGCGAGTATCTCTTATTCCCCCCATTTTTCATATTTTATGTTCATGTACGATTTTTTTGTGATTTTTACCTTTTCCAAAATACTCTCGATTCAAAACCTCAAGTTCTAAACCATAGTTTTTTTATTTTGATGAATTCCATTTCACCAGGTCCACCTTTGGCGATTCCCGGAGTATATATACAACAAAAATATAAAACAAAAGATGGGAAAATTGAGTGTCTTATCGCACCCATTCAAGTCCAAACCATACGATTCGAGTTCAAATAAGCGAATTTTCCAACTCTAATATGGTATATTTCCAGGGAGACTCCATTCCAACGGATATCATTCATCCACCATAGATGGTGGGATACCCTAATCCTGTATCGTGTACCATAGAAACTCCATGAACTTGATGTGAATTAAAATATCCTCCCTATAAATGTCTTCTCTACTTTTAAAGTTTGAACACATTTTGCACATGAAAAGAAGGGAATAGAATAGAATAGCAAATAAAGTAAAAATATTGACAAAGTGATAGTGAGTTGCAACCAGCCAGCAACACTTTAGATTACAATCAAATATTTAACAGATAGCAAACATAAAACGTCCATCATATAACCAGTTGACCACCCCTCCTTTTCTGTATTTTAAACATTGTACTTTTTACTCATTCCAACTCTTTTTCATTATTTTTGGTCCATGTGGGCTTGAAACTTTGCATGATCGGCTGTGGATTAATTCACCATTTTATATATGAATGAAGATGCTTTTGACTCAACATTCTTTGTTCTGTTCCACTAGGATAGGACCCGCTCTTATTGGGTTGTAATTTAATAAATAAATAGTACATGATGGAGCTCGAGCATAAAGTCAAATATTGATTCATTTATCGGGGGTCAGGATATAAGGTTAGTCGCAATGAACAACTTTGTAAATAAGAAAGCAAAGTTGTTGAAATTGCACCAGTCTTGTCATTGGCATGTAGATTTGTATTCTTGGTTTTTATTCTTTTAAATCTGTTTGATTTACCCTCTATTAAATAATATTAGTTTGTATTTTTGTATACATTATTAATCAGGAACTTCCATGAGGATAATTTAGCTATGCTCCTTAGAGGTAATCCACTTTCCCACGTTTGTTGGACCATGGAGAATTGACCATGTACAATTTGTCCACCATTAGGCATAAATATGGTACTATAGCTGCTCCATCCAATCCCCACTAAGCATAATATATTTTGAAAATGTATATAATGAGAGTATTTATTTTTTATACAAGAAAGTTATAATCATTATTGACCATTAGATATGAAAACGGATGGTTGAAGATATATCATAGTTTAGACACAGTTCAAAAAAAAAATCTTAAATATTGTTACATCTTTTCATCAATTGGATTTCACATCCAATGGCTAAAAGTGATTGTGATCTCTTTATACCAAAAATAAATAGTATCATAATAGAGGGAGAGAGAGAGAAACACGAGGCCCTAGATGCGGCTAAGGGTGTGTAGGTTGGGATGAGAGAAGCCGCAATCAACAATTTGAAAGTTGTTCACCCAACAACGCCACCAATAGTAGCTCAATCACCGACTATAATTTTTTTTGGAAAATTGTTTCATGCGGTTAACTATAACTTTTTTTTTTTGTTTGGAAAATTGTTTCATGCGGGCTGAACCGCATGACTACATATCTTGAAGATGGATGCAAGTACCTGTCCCTTCTAAAACAATGAAAACTAACGGTCCAAATGTTTTTTTGTTAAAATTATTATTTTTACTTTTAAAATTTTATTTATTTTATCATATTCATGATCTCCATGTTAGACATTATATGTCTTTAAAAATTAAGTCTACAAATCCATTTAAAAAATAAATTTATTAATAGGCCCGCATTTCTACGTATGCGAGCTTGGCCGCATAGAAATCGGTTTTTTTTTTTTTTTAGCAAACCCTTTATTCTCTGTCGGAGGGTCGTTTTCTCAATGGTTTTAAAAACTTAACTTTCTCTCTCTAGGACTCTTCTTTTTCTCTCTACCTCTCCGAGTGAAGTCCACGTTACAATCGAATTTTGGAGAAGGTGGTTGAATTATGAGCATGCCTTTCCAAATAAAGGGGTGGACAACACATGTAACGGATTGGTTGTCACTTATTTTTTTCCTTGTTTTTTTCCGGACAAGGTGGATACCTGCTGCCAGGTTCATTTTTGTGAAACCCTTGCCATTGCCAGAATCAGAAAGAGAGGTATTGAGATTTGGGAAGAAGACAAACGGTCAACTAGCAACCTGGGGGAGAAGAGAGAGATACGAGTGCTAAACAGTTTTCGTAAAATGGAATCGGGATGATTAATCGGACATTGGGTCGGGAACAGTTAACCGGATTGGTTCGGTACAGTAGAATTTTTTTAAAAAAATAGGTCAAAAACTTCAAAATAATTTTTTTAAAAAAATAAAAAAAATATGGAATAAGTGTATACTATCTTATTACCTACATTTATCTAAATTTTTTTTTTTTGAAACAGCTTTTTATTGAAAATCTGTAATCAAGCTCTTAAGTTATTGAAAATCTGTAATTAAGCTGCTGTAAAAAAATCTCTTAAAACCAAAACCAAAATACACAGCATTTCTGATACACAAGATCCTTATGATCATCAACCAATAATAAGTTAAACCTAAATGATTTTTAATTTTTAACCAAAAAAAATTGTTCTACTAGTTATGAAATGCAAACAACAATCATATCAATAAAAGAAGAAATAAAAAAAAAAAAATTCTATACAACTAAAACGAGAACACAAGGAACCATATATTGAAGTAAACCATAAGAAGAACAGATGATGAAACCACTACTTTTATGAACATTAATCGCAGACTTAATTTCTAGGTTGTTGAGATCCATTGAAACCAATACAAACTATAATTCTAAAAAATAGATTAAAATCCATACAAACAACATGAGATTACATAAAACCATTAATCAAATATATTGATCAAAATGATCAAAAGCTAATAGAATTTTACTTTCTCCAAGCATAGCTCGTAGTGAAACAAAAAAATAATCTTCATGAATAAAACTATGAGAATAACCAAATAACATATACAAATAATACATTTTGAGTGTGTTATTTCAAATTTTAAAATATTTTTTGCATAATTATTTTTTTAGCAAAATAAAGCGGTAAACAAGTACTCGAGCAACTCAAAAATCAAATTAAAAAAAAAACAAAAAAAATCTGAATGAAAAGTCACATGAAATTCATACCTGCAATCTAAATTATAAAATTGATCACCAAATCGAGTACAAAATCGAGCAGTTGGAGGATGTTTTTCAGCTCAATTCAGAAAAACTGAGTCAATGCCTTAATCTGTCAAAATCGTGCACCATATTTCGGATTTTCAATGAATCTTGTGGTTAACTCCATGATCTACAAAAGCCCCATATTTTGATTGATAAAAACAAAAACCTGAATAAACAATTTGGAGTATGGCTGATGTTTTCAACTCAGTTCTAAAAAACTGGAACGACGCCCTAATCACTCCAAATCGAGCTCTAAATCTCAGATTTTTAATGAAATTAGGAGTAGAATTTACTAACTAACACAATTATCTACAAAATCCATGGATTTTGATTGATAAAAATCCAAAAACGAGGCCACAATATGCAGTATGGTGGATTTTTTTAATTCAGTTGGCAAAACTGAATTGATGCCCTAATTACTCCAAATCGAGGTCCCGATCTCCTATTTGAAATGAAATTGAGAGTTTAATATTTTGAATAACTCTATTATCAACAAAAGCCATAAATTTTAATAGATAAATATCCAAAAACGAGGCCACAATACGCACTATGGCAGAATGTTTTTGAAAACGTGAAGAACACGAAAATAACGACTCAAAAAATCAAATTTTGGTGTGTTTCCGGCTTAAATCCTTTATTTTATACCATAAAAACAATAATTTCAGACAATAAATGAATGGAAAATCCATAAAAAGGCTAAACAAGTTAAAAAGAAAAAAAATAGAATAAAAAAAGAATCCAATAAAAACTCAAGGGTTGTGCATAATATAACAGTCACTTAAGCAAATAACGGGGTACCGTTAAATAAAGAGCGTTATTTTAACGTTTTTACTTCGCTCAGGCGTTTTTAAAAAGCCGGTCCGATTAGTTAAAAAACTACTCGGTTACCTTAAAACAAATCTGGTTCATGTATATTTTGGCTGGTTTTGGGCCGAAATATTTTTGGAGGTGTTATATATGAACATTAGAACCCCAAAACCGGGGGTAACTGGAACCGGAAGGGTCCTGGTTCTGTTATAACCGGCCGGTTTTTCCCACCAATGATGCTAACTGCAACGTGGGTACCGCCCATTTTAGTGACCTTGTGATTTTCATTTCCACTTATACCACCCATCAACACCTTTAAAAAACTTACTTTTAAACCATTTGATTAAACAGGTCTTTCCTATCAAATTACCCAATAAAAAAGGGGAAAAAAAAATTTAAATATTGATGTATATTGTAGAGAGGGATCCAAGGATAACGTACGCCATAAATGTTATGAAATGAAGAAAGGGGAGCAGGTCCAATCCCTTGTAGCGGGTCATAATACCAAAAGTATTTTGATGTCCAAAATATCCTCAAATTACTAGAGTTAATTTTGATATTCAAATATCTTCAAATTGATCATTTCGACATCAAGATGTATGAATATGAGAAAAAAAATAGATTCCAAATTTTAAAAATAGTATATACTCAATACACTATTGGAAAAATGCTCAATAATTTTAAGCATAGTGATTGTAAGCCAGTTTCTAAACCAATAGATCCCCATATAAATTTAAAGAAAACGTAGGGAGATGTATTTATCGAATTGAGTGTGCAAGAATAATCGCCAGTTTGATGTATACAACGCCTGGCAATGTATATACGGTAGAAAAACACATTAGATATACTATTTGCATTGGCAAAGAGCATTGGAGTGCAATCCCTCGAGCATTAAAATATTTAAAGGAACTATCAACTATGAATATACTATGTAGGTTATCCCTGGATGTTGGAAGGATATAGTGACGTTCATTGGAATATAGAAATCTAAGGTTTATTATCCAAATGGATGATTACATTACCGCTTAGACTAGTACTAAGGAGTCCACCAAACAAAAAAAGTTATTTCTCATTCGTCTATGGAGTCGAAATTTAGAGCTTTAGATTCCGCTGTGAGGAAGAAGAATGGCTACAAAATAATCTTATACCCTAGCAATATAATCAAATCGATACCGGAAATCACAATTCATTATGAACATCATGCAACACTCGTGAAAGCATGTAATGGTGTATGTTGCAAAAAAATCTAGAATTATTATTTGCAAATGTAACTCCATAAAAAAAAAATTAATTAGAGATGTGGTAGTAGGTCTAGAATATGTTTAGTCAATGGAGAATTTGGCCCTTCCTTTAATAAAAGGCCTTGGAAGCGAAGGATACCAGTAAGACATGAAAGAAACCTAGCCTACTCTTTTGAAACCTCAAAATTCTAGATCTGGTGTGTTAATAACAAGTTGATTGTATGAGTAGTTATTCGCTAGTCATAAATTTCATTTTATAAGTCCCCACTTTAAATGAATCTATATGGTGAATAAGACTAGTGATTGAAAAGGAGTACCATTCCAAGTGAATAATTATAATTTTTTAACTTAAAATCCACCTTATCTATAATGGTACTAAGGTAAAAGACTGTGTAGGAGCATGACAAGATCCAGTATTTTGGGAATACAACCTCCTCAACCTAGGCATCAACCTAAAAAAAACAATACAAAACTAAATCTGTGATCTAAGGAGGAAGTGCATGAATAATTTCATCCTACTCAAGATTTTGCTAGTTCTTTCTTTGATAGAAGTGGCTTCATGTAAATCTAATAAATGTCATCTTGCTTGTCCAAACTTACCCATGGTCTTTAATTAAAGGATCACATAATCCTATGAAATTATAAAATATTTATCATTTTAATAAAATATTCATCACTTCAAAATATTCTAAAACGAAGCCCCTTATAGAAAATAAAATTGATATCAACTTCCTTTGGAAGGTTTAATAAATAATTCAATAGTCCTTTTTTAAAATGATAAAAATTTATAAATGAGATAACTGAAAAGAGTACAATTAGAATATTTTTATTTTATGAGCATAATTTTAAAATGGCAAAATTGTGAATATTTTTAGATTCTTTATATAAAAGACACAATGATCCTTATTGATTTTCATGAAATATGTCCCTGACTTATAAGTGCAAATAATTTATTTAGTTTCAAAAAAAATTCATTTAACAATATCCATTAAAAATATTCCATAAATATTTTGAAAATACTTCATAAATAACTTAATAATAATTTCAATATTTTACTTTTCATATAAAAGTTTAACTTTTTGAAAACATTCATAATTGAAATAATTTCATTTTATAAGCACAATTTTAAATGTTGGGTTCTTTAATATTTGATTAGCAAATACAATTTAGTGTAAGCAAAAATTTTAAAAATTATTTGTTAAAAACTTGAAAATTAAAATTTTCGTACCAAAGGTGAGCATCATTAAAATATATAGTTTCTTATTATCAAATATTATAATTCCATCGTAAGTAAAAAACTGGAGCCCAAATTTATAAATTTATTTAAATTATAAAATTAATATTAAACTTCTTAAGGCCACTTCAGTGATGAAAATTTACCTTCAAAATAACATTTTTTAAAATCAACTCTGACGTGTGATTTGATAAATTTTATTTTAATTTATATTATTCTTAGTCGAAGGGAAATATATAGAATCATGCACGTTTTTAATTATCTATCCATCACTTTACTGGGTCAAATTAGGAGGTACACCCAGTACTAAACTATATGACTATGATTTGACACAAAGACCTGATATGTTATAACATGCTGAATGTAGGAATTATCAGAAGTCTCTTATCTCTTAATATCCTGACTTGGAACCCTTATATCTTCACTAATTGTATTATATTGATTTTCATTCTCCGATCAAAATAAAGTTTCCTTTACGTGTAAACTGATTAGTTTTAAATAAACCAATATTTTTATGGATTAGGTTCCAACTATATAGACAGATGCATGCTGGCTTTTGTAAAAAAAATAAGTGTCACCTCCTGGGGGACTCAAAGAAAGGGAAAAAGAGTGGAAATAGCTTTTCAGGGGAAAAATAAAGAGGGCAGGGCTTTAGAGAACGAATTGATGTGCGCTCTGTTTAGAGAGAGAGAGGGAGAAGGGTTAAAAATTGGGTAAGTTCTTTTCCAACTGATTTTATTGTTATAGTATCTTAGCATTATAATTTACTTGACTCTAAATTTCAAAGTAGGTTATTGTGTTATATACAAGTGGGAGAAGCCACAAATTCTTTTTTTTCGTACCACTATGTGTAATTTCAACTTATTAGGGAAAGTGGTTTAGGCATTGGCGGATGCATAACTACATATGCGTGCCTCGCGGCATCCCACATCCATCTTAAAAATAGACGTACTATTATAGTCTCTCCAAAAAAAAAAAAGAAGCAAAATCAGTGGTTTAACATTTTCCTTCAAAAAATTATCATTTCTAATTTTTTTAAAAAAATTACACATTAATGTTCTTTGTGCTATTTACCAAAAAAAAAAATGTTTTTCGTGTTAGACCATCTCAAAACTGGATCATAAAGAGGTGCACAGATCTATAAATCAGTCCTTGGAGTCATAGAAACTGTGTCCTTTATATAATTACTTATTTAACTTAGGTTCCTTAAAATAAATTGCACATAAGTGGAGCAGGTGAAATATCATTGTGCCACAACAAAAAATGACATATTATATTGTTCTAAGCAGTAGTATAATAAGGATTAATGCATTTTTACAATAAATTTGACATAAGTTGAGCACATAGCACGAGATAGTACTAGCATAAAAATGACACATCCCATAGGTCAAAGCAGTAGTTTAGTTAAGATTAATTTAAAAAACCCACATTTTAATAAAAATCAAAGCAAGCAGATTTGTTATAGGATGTTAGGTGTCTATTTCATTGATGTCAAAAGTTATTTAAAAGGATTTGGGACTACCATCATGCATTTTCATGCGTAGAAATAGATTTTCAAGAACACGTCTAATCCACAAATTTTCATTAATTTACTCTGAAAAAGAATATAGATCATGGTTAGCTATAGCAAAAACGTGTTTAGAGATAGAAAAAATAAAGTGCTATTGCAGTTGGAAAAAACGTGTGCAGCTATAGAGCGAAGAGTTAGAGAATGGTATGGTTCGAAATAAAAGACTTATATAATTGACATGATCAAGATGTAATTAGAGAGAGAAAGCGCACAGTCAGTGGAGCCCTTGTTGATTGCTAATGGTTACCTAGTGGAGCCCTTGTTGATTGCTAATAGCAATGATGTTCGCTTTACCAGTTCAAGAACTTCATGTGTGTTTCATGCCTTGGATATCCTCCCAATCGAATATTGGGTAAAAATTGCTGTAAACAAGGATTTATCTAATACAGATAGTAATATCAATAAATGAATCACAAAATAAAACAAAAACATATGGAAGATGCTAAAGCAAGTGGACCCAAGAGATCATCTCCTCTGAAGAATGCCTACTGTAGGTAAAATACTTCTATTGATTGAAGATTTTGTAGTTATTGGTAAATGACATTTAATGGATTCAACTAATAATTCCAGTCGTCAAGAACACTTTCAATTTTGCTTCCAAGAACTTCATAAAGAGCTAAAAAAAAATTGAAAAAACTTAACATACTAAAATGCCCTTTTAAAATTTGAATTAACTTTCTAACTCCTGTTCAGTTTCCACCACTGAGGAGCTTTTGGATTTGGATAATGTTTACGCGGATTTCTTGGGAAATTAATTCTTGAACATAATATCCATGCACAACTTTTGGGGAGATAATATTTCAATTTGAGATCCTGATGTTCAAGGGATTTCCATGAGAGTGGAGCATACATATAACGATCTACTGAATACAAGGACTCATATAACATAACAATGGTCAGGAGATGAGATGCCAAAGGCCGTAGCAGAGGGCCTTATAAGATTGATGTAATGTGCACCTCAAAACTATGCATTTTTTCGGTGCAACAAAGCTTTGCAATAATATGAAAATCTATTGTTGCCCCAAATTATGAAATTTGAAGTTCCAGAAAGTGTGAAAATCAAGAAGATCTATAAACACTCGAAAATCTTGAAAATGGACGGTCCACGTAATGTATTACAAGATGAACTATTTTTAGGACAATAAATTCCTTTTTTTTCTTTTCTATTCATATCGAGGTCTAGACGATCGATGTGAGGGCCTTCTACTATAGGAACAACCTTCACTTGTTAGTTTTTTAGGTACACGTCACTTGTAGTTGACACCTTATATTAAACTTTTTTTTTTTTTTTTTTTTGTGAACATTACCTTATATAAACTTTTTTTTTAATGAATTCAATTAACCTTTCCTATAATTAATACTAAAATGTACCATTTTCTTATCTAAGAAGTCCATAAAGCTTAAGAAAACGGAACAAAAACTTAAATGAATAAAATGAAAAAAATACCCTTTTATAATTTATGGAATGACTTTCCGACATGCTCGCCAACAGATAGTGGAATCGGTTTACAAGAAGAAGCAACGGCTTTTTAACACCAATTCGAGTCAACAGCGACATTCCTAAGCATAGGTTGAATCAGAAACACAAAGCCATTGTTGGGAACAGAAGAGAACGTAAATGGTTTTGTGCGCTTTACTGATAGAGGGCAAACATAAATCAAATGAATATAAATGAGGATTGGTGGATCCCCTTATGTGTAGTCCAATGGTCTTTTGTGAATTGTACATCTACTTAAAGAGACAGAGGAAAAAAATGAATTATTGAACCCAGTGCGCGTTAATTAGCGAGTCCATCCTGACTGGTGAGGCGAGTTTAAGGCGAGTTGGGTGCCCAATGAGACTCACACCAAATGCTAGTTCCGAAAATTTGAAAAAATGTTAAAAGAATCTAAGAAGATAGAAATGTATGTGTATGTCCTATTTCCTAGCAAAAATCCAAAAGAGTGTGAAAGAGGGGGGGAAGAGTGGTTCTAAAATTTTGGTGGGAACTTCGCATAAATATGACTCTCTCTTGCATCATTTTGTCTTCCTCTTCAATTCTTCCTCTTGGATCTTCCTTTTTGCCTTTTGTAGAGTTAGGTCCCAATCTATTCACCACTGACACCAAGATCTTTATGCGTTGTTTTTATTCTGAAATTATAAAAAAATTAAAAAGGTAAAAATAAAATACAAATATTAAAATTGAAACAAAACTGAAAACAAACTAAATTATCCAAATGTGCTTAAAACATTAATAAAAATGGATTGAAAAATGATTTACAGTTAGTAATATCTCAAAAAAATAAATAAGAAGGAGGAAAAAGAAAATTAGGGTATATGACAAGAAAAAGTTATTAATTATTGTAAAAAATCCTAAAAAAAATAAATATACACCTACAGTAATACAACGTTTCTCGCTTGACACATGGAGGAATTCGGCATAAACGGGATGAAGAGAAAAGACATAAAGGCTAAGTGAGAATGCTATGGTTAAACGGGCCATAACAATCATCCTACACAGCTCATGTGAACTACTTTAATACTTTTCTTCACAATGTCTATTTCATTCACAAAAATGCAAGTATTTTTTACTATGGACTGCTGCGTACTAACTTTCTTTCCGCTTTTTCTCTCCATTTTTGCCGACACTTGTTTTTCTTTCTACATAGATTCTTCTCTATAGTTGTTATCTTTAGATAGATATTCTAAAGTACCTATACCAAGTACTCACACACCATTACATGTTTACAGAAATTACCAATACAAACTAATCTCACTAACTATTTTGCATCAATTTTCATCTCTCTTCCATGATGGAAAAATCCCTTTGTTGTTGAATTGTTAAAACAAGCTCAATAGTTTTGCTATGATCTTCAATTTCCTTTTTGATGCAAAAATTGTGGCTTCAAGGCTTTTAATGGGTTCCTTCATTTGATGAATCAATAATTATATTGTAATCTTTGTAATTTCCTTTTTATCATCTTCAATTTTAATTATTTCTTAATCTTTTTCCACTGCGATGTGGAAAAATCGGTTGTGCTTTGTTCAACTTATCTTTTGTTTCAAATAGATGCAAAATACTTAGTAGGAATAGTTTGTTGTAGGTCGTTTATGCAACTACATGTAATGATGTATAAGTTGTTCTTATTGTTGGGTTTATGTGGCCTTTAAAAGCTTTATGAGTAATTGTAATAAAACATTTGATATAGTTAAACATAAACTTGGTGGGAGTGTGGTCCCTCGTGGACCATATTAAGCAAACGATGTTTGTTGATACCGGACTGTTCTTGACAGTCTAGGCCAGTTGGTTGGAAAAAAACCCATGTTACCTGGGCATAAAGTATAAATCGATAAGAGTTCTAATGGGTCATCTCTTGATGAAGTCGGAATATGCCTAGATGAGTAAGTCGAGGGACTGTGTAACCTTTGTGTGTGATGGTGGCCTTCAGATACGGGGCCAAAGCTACATTCATGTACCATCACATGGCCTGCATATTGATAGACCGTTTCGGGAAAGCAAACCACCTTTTAGGGTGGGTGAGGCATTTGCATGTGCGAGAGATACCCCTATGCGCCATAGGAGCTGTAGTCGCATCAAGTCTAGGTGACCTTGGCTTATTTTTAGGGGAGGACCTGAAATCTACAGACTAAGATTACAACCCCTTTGCTCATATGCTAGACTTTTGTGACCCAACAATGAGCCCATGCTTGGACTGTGGGTAATGAGAAACATTGAGTCGGTCTGATAAAGCAAGTGTGGTCTGTAGTTCACAGTTCAAGGTGGAGTGCCCCATGTTGTTGATTCATAAGTCATATAGAACATTTTCTCATTATATTAGTTTAATTATGTTTGTTTTATGATAAATATTATTTAAACATTATTATTTGAATTTTTATAAATCTCTGGATATTTTATTTATAAAATTTGAGCTTATGAAAATAAAGATATTAATTTTATAATAGTTTAAATATTCAAATAATATTCTAAAATTATTTTTAGTTTTTTTTAGGTATAAAAATTTTATGGGGGCCCCATTGTGCACATGGGTCCACCATGTTGTTGGAGGTGGGGCCCATAAAGCCCGCTCTAGGGTTGCACGCCCCACCCTTTTATTTTGTTTCCTTATTTTGTGAGATATGGCATGTGGTCATATGGTTGGAATATATTGACTAAATATTGACTAGATATTAACTTGATATATTTTCAAAGATTTTATGGAAAATATGAGAAGGCTTTTTTTATTTTATGGTGTGCACAATATTTTAATTGGATCTAATTTATTTAATTTTTATTGATGAAATAATGGTTTAGGAAAGGGGGATAATGGTTCATGCATCTTCCATAATATTGATAGCTCATCTATAGAATGGATAGCTCAGATCTCTCACCAATCACCCTTGATCAACGGTTCATGTTCAATCTCACTTAAGAAGCAGACTATAGGAAACCCTAGATCGAATTTTTCCTATAAATAGAGAACCTCCCCTCATCTATTCTCTGCACCAATCTCTTTTATCTCTCTCTCTCTCTCTCTCTCTAAACTCTCTCTCCCTCTCTAAGGGGCACGCCCCATTCTCTCTCCTCTCTCTCTAGGTTTCTCTCTAGCCTCTTCTCTCTTCTAGACCATAGAGGGGGCATGCGCCAACCCTAGGATATCTCCTATTCTCTCTCATCTTGATTAAACCTAAGGGTTGGGTACCCTAGGATATCTCCCATTCTCTCTCATCTTGATTGAACCTAAAGGTTGGGTACTAAAGGATATGCTCAACTAAGTCTTTGGGAGTTTGAACCTAGGTTCAAAGATTTATGATTAAAAGGGGGAGTTTATAATTCCATAAAAACGTTTGGCCTAAAATTGTTTTCCAGGTTGAGATTGAAGCTAGATCGTCGATCCCGAGTCATTGGATGGTGGTGACTCGGTGTGGGGTGTAATAAGCTGGGTTGAGGTAATCTTCGGTACTCTCCATTTTATTTCTTACAATTTAATATTTATATTCTCAAGCATAAAAAGTGGCATCAAGGTTTTTAAGATCTTGGATTTGTTAGTTTTATTTTATGTGAAGCAAGAGTTGTTTTAGCAAAGACTATTTGTTGTGATCTTTGTTAAAAGAAAAGAAAAAAAAAGGAGTGTAAAGAAGAAAATAAAAAATATATATTTCTCAACAAGATCAGATTGGTCTTTCTTTCACTTATAACCATATGCAAATGGTGTATGGGTAGCTTGTGTAACTACTTGAAATGGTTTACAAGTAGTTTCTGTATATATAAAGAAATCTATTGTGGTCAAGAACGTAGAGAAAAAAAGCAAAAAGAAGGCAAGTAAGCAGCATTTCATGGTAAAACGTACATGCATTTATGTGAATGAGATAGACATTGTGAAAGAAGGTGTTGAATAGTTCATGCGAGATATTTAGGAGCATTTCTATGGTCCTTTGGGCATAGCATCCTCACTTTATCTTTTTGTCTCTTTATCTAGTTTAGGTTGAACTGCTCCTTGTTATAAGGGAGAAACCTTTAGGTAGGTGATTTTTTTATTTATTTTTACTTTTTTGATGGTAGTATGAGAATGCTGTAGAACAGCAACCTGGCATGGTGTGAAAGATTGGAGAGAGAAAAAAAAAAAAGGAGTAGCAAAGAAAAAAAAAGAAAGAAAAGTCCTTGTGTAGCATATCATGAAAATATATGAGGATGCCAAACGAAGGCATATCTGACTGAAAATGTCTAGTGAAGGTATAAGAAGAATGTTTATTGAGAAAGAAAATGGCCGTTGTCCTTCTGTGTCATATCATAAAAAGGTATAACGATACCGCACGAAAGCATGTTTAAGGAAAACTGCCAATTGAATGCATAAAACAAAATGTATTTAAGAAAGAAGAAATAAAAAGTTTAAGCCATGTGATGGCATAAAAGTTACAAAACTATCGAGGATGAACCCAATCAGAAGAGGAAATAACTGGAATTCCCATCCTCCAACTCGTAACTCATAGACAGATATTGGATTATGATCAGGTCTATTTTCGTTTTTGGCAAAATTCATCAAGCTTTTTTAGAGTAAAATTCATTATGAGTTTTGAAATCTTTTACACAAAAAAAGAAGAAGAAAAAAAAAAATCAAAAGCTTGTTTTTTTTTTCTTTAGTTTTGTTTATATAAATTTATATAATTTTTATCTTTTAAATTACTGAGTTGCAACCCGGTTACTAAACCCAGGAAGGGGCTGAGGCCGAGTGGATAATGAATTTCCCTGAAGAGACTGATGAACATACAGTGCGAATTTTCAACATAAAAATTCCTCAGATTGTGCAAAACTATTTATAGCAAGGATGGTTTCTATCAACTAATTTGTTGAGTGATTTTATCAATGAGAGTAATGCAGCAGTAAATTATCGAAAGCCAGAATTTCAAACATCATCAAATCCAGAATTTCAAACATATCTGTCTATTGCAAGGAAAACCCCTTGACCATGCAAAAATTATCGAAAATCTAAATCTTAATTAACTTACACAGCCTGGGCATGAAGCTTTCTAGAAGAGTCTTCTCTGGCTTGATTAGCTCAAATAAGTTTTCTATCTGCAGCTATTCATAAAAATGGTACGCGGAGCTTACATAGCTTTCCAAAAGCAATAAATCAACTTGAAACAATGAGAGCGCATATCAAACAGAGTATTGTAAGTGGCAGTGTGGCCTTGCTGCCATTACCCAGTAAGATTTAGCCTTGTATCACAATGATTCATCTTCCGTTGTAGTCTAGATGGTCAGGATAATCGGCTCTTATTTGATAGACCTCGGTTTGCTGCTAATGAAAATCTTTGTAAGATTGGGTTCGATTTTTTTTCCTACTACAACAAGGGACCCCTTCCATGCTAATTTACCCCTCCCAAAAAATGGCGTGTCCATATGAGCTTGGACTTAATAAATAGAGAAACTTTATTGATAATATGATTTTATTATTATTATTTTTTTTGTTTATGCAGATGATTTAATTTCATTAGAGATTGCTAGAGAAAGATCTATGATTTCAGAAAAACGAATAACGAGTTTGGGATGTCCTAATTTCTTGGAATTCAAGTAAGGACAATGATTTAATAGGGCGACAACCCTATCAAAATAAGTATTCCTCACCTCATAACTCATAAAAAATTGCAATTCAAGTATAGAAAAAACTTTACATGGATCATCTCGGCTTGAACATTATGACTGTTAAAAAGAAATAGAATTTCAAGCTTTAAAAATAGTGTAAATTGTAACAAATTATCTAGACCGACTATTTCACCATAACCTTCTTTTATTCTTTAAACTTGATACCTTCTAACAAGTGATTTGGTACACTGGCATGTATTCACCTTCATCATCATAGCATTTTTTTCAACTATTTGGGTCGGCTATACAGTCTATCATTCTGCTCAATTAATAGACGTACCCTCAATGAGGCCAGAAGTCTTTATATCTCTTCTCACTAGTTCTAACTATGTCCTTTTAAACCTACCTCTTGCCCTTTTTGAGTCTTCTAATTGCTCCAGCCTGAAGTCTTTATATCTCTTCTCACTAGTTCCAACTATGTCTTTTTCGACCTACCCTTTGCCCTTTTTGAGTCTTCTAATTGCTCCAGCTTGAACCTCCTAACATGTGTTATAATGTGTTTGCATTGTACATATCTAGCCCAACTAAGTCTACTTTTCGTCATCTTGTCGCATATTGGAGCTATACCTAAGCTCTCTCAAATGTATTCATCTCGAATTCACCACACCCTAAAATAATATCATAGACGACTAGTTCAATGCGTGGTACATCGAGGGAATTTCTTGCTTTTTTTATTCACATAGGGAGGAAATTGATTTAGAGGGGATTTAGAATCCTTTGGTGACTAAAATGCAGGATAAACCCTAAAAATGAAGGACAATAATTTGGAAGGGATTTATAAAGCTTTGGGGGACTCTAGAACACCTAAAAGATGGTTAGTGAGATGGGGAGAACACTAAATCTGTTGTTTAGGAGGAACATGTTGTCATTCACCTGATCAGCAATCAAGATCGGTGGATTGGCTTGATTGGCCCGATCCAGCCTTAAAAAATTCTAAAAATTAATTAAAAATTAAATTAATAAAAAATTATTATAAATATTGTTGTTTGGGTTCTCAAAAAAATTAGGAAAATGAATTATAGAATTTTGTTATTTTGCAAAAATACATGAATATTAAGATGTCTTATTTTGTCAGAGTGTTTATCTATACATATTTTCTTAATACCGATTTTACAAAACCCAACTAATGCAACCAGAATTGTGTTGTGAGATTAGCGTCAAGACTAAGAGACTTACCTAAACGATACACAGATCAGAAGCTCTTCCCAAACCCAATGTACACCTTATTTTTAAAACCATTTTTTGCTGAAGGATTGAGAATCTTTTCATAATAATAACATGCATCCAAGGCTAAGACTTCAGGAGGCTATCCACATTTTTTAACCGATATCTGGCTTGTAATTAAAAGTCTATATTGTCTGGTAATCCAAAAATCAGAATATGAGTGCATTAATCATACTTTGTTACGCATAGACTTGGTATTTCCGTTCTCTTAACCACTAAACCCTAAGTTCCAGCGTCTTTCATGAAATGCCAAACATGAAATTGGTAATCCAAAAATCAGAATATGAGTGCATTAAGCATACGTAGTTTACGCATAAAGTTGGTATTTCCGGTCTCTTAACCACTAAACCAGAAGGTTCAGCATCTTTCATGAAATGCCGGACATGCAATTGGAAAAGAACACTATAACAGACATATAACCGTGCAATTGGAAAAGAATATGAGAATGAAAGAACTTACAAAAAAATAAAAAAAAGCAACAATAAAATAAAGGTGATGAAATACAATCAAATTACTTAGCAAAAACACATCACACTAGATCTCAAAGCCATTTCTAAGCCATTTTCCGAACATTCTTATATTATAATTAAGATTTTCCAAACAACTTACTCTTATGTTATAATTTCCGAGATATATTTTCACATTCGAAAAAAAAATTTCCTTATAAATAATTTCCAAACAAACAAAGAGAGAAGAGTACAAGAGAATGTTACAAAAGTGGATAGAAAATACCTACAAAAATTTGAAGAATTTGAAGAACCTCTGTATTATTGTACTGCATCACGACCCGATCCAGCCATCTTCTCTTCAAATCCAGTTTCAAATTGGGTTCCAATGATCTTCGGTTCAAATCCATTTTCAAATGAAACTCTAGACTGCTGCACATACGGTCCCATAAATCCCAATGCCCCTTGCCCTCCATATCCCCCATCAAACCCTGTTACCGGTGATGTGGATGTTCCGGTTACTGCCGCTGCAGCAGCGGCATTCATCCTCGCAACGTCTCCGTCATAACTGCTTATCATCTCTTGATGCTGTTGCTCAGCTAACAATTGCTGTTGTTGATTTTGAACATCCAAAAAATTCAATTGGGGTGGGGGCGTGCCCATTGACTGAACATCCAAAAAATTCAATTGGGGTGGGGGTGTGCCCGTTGACTTATTCCCAAGTGCAATTGTAAAACCTAAAGATGATGATGAGGGCCCGATCTGCAAGTGGGGGCCAAGGTATTTAGAGAGCTCTAACTGTATAGTACCAATCTCTGCGTGTATTTGGCGCAGATGGGATTGTAACATGGATATCCTGGCAACGCAGCCATAGATGGGGTCGCGGATACGGGCATCCGCCTCCTGAGCCAATGTGGTCACAGCTATGGGACGGTGAAATTGTGGAAGGTCATTAAGAATTTTTGTCACGTTAGAGGCCCCGAAGACCTTGTGGACATCAGCAAATTTCTGGGGCTCATCAGGGGGAAAGTACGGAGCAAACACACACTCCTGTGTGCATTTGCGCCGGAGTAACTTGCAGGCGGCACATGGCGAGCTGGAGGACGATGACACCATTTTCGATGCAACAATGTTGCCTGGGGATGGGGATTCCGGGAACCGCAATCGGAAAAGAAATGAGAGAGCCGGGAACTGCAACAGCAAAAGAAATGAGAGAGCGTGTGGGAGATTCCGAGAACGGCGACTGCAAAACAAACGACAAATGTGAGAGAGAAGATTGTGAAATGGTGGGAAAAGGTGAGCCGAGAAATGCGAGAGAGAAGATTGTAAAGCAGTGGGAAAGGGTGAGCAGAGAGACGATGAAGGAGAAAAAAAAGGAAGAGAGAGGGTTCAAGTATGAGGAGAATTGGTCTGGGAGGGAGAGGTTAATATTGGTCTTATGGGTTGGGGTTTTGTAAGGTTCGTATACGTGTCCTGTGGGTTACGGATGATTCTTGAATGGAGTCCGTTATTCAGATCCTATCACCGTGGTGGAGAAGATTGTGCTAAAGTCCCCGTGCTCACCACCTACACGTCAGTCACTCTAGCTTTTGAATTCCAATTAGATTTTTTTTTTTTTTTTGTTCTTTTCTTCTCTTTTTTGGTAATCGGTGTATGGCTTTTTCTTTTTTCTTTTTTAATTATAATTTGTGTATGGCCTTGATGATCTACATTTTTAACATATTACGCTGAGGGCTACCCTGCGTCTTTTTAGGGTTTTTTGGGTAAGTTGTTTTTCTTCTTTTTCTCTTTTTTGATAATTTGTGTATGGCCTTTTTTTTCTTTTTTTTCTTTTTTTTATTTTTTTGAAAATTATAATTTGTGTTGGACGTTGATCTACATTTTAACATTTTACGCTGAGGTCTATCCCGCGTCATTTTAGTTTTTTTGGATAAGTCAATAGATTAATAGAAAAGAGATAATACCTTATTATACAACCTATAATAAGACAGTTACGCCAAATAATGTAATAAAAAAAAGAGAGAAAGTCAAGCCGAAAACTACGCTAAATAGAGTCAAGCCGAAAACTACGCTAAATAGTGGCTCATTTTAATTTTAGGTAAAATATTCGTATATCCTCTTAAATTCCGTTGGGAGAGAGGAAATTAAAAATTTTGGATATTTTATATTCAATAAATTTTGATAAAATTTCTGTCTCTAAAATAAATTTGATAAGTTTTTCTCTCTCTAAAATTTTAATATATTTTCTCTCTCTAAAATTCAAAATTTGAGATACTCTTATAAAAATTTTGAGAAACTTTCCCTCTTTAAAATTTACTATACTTTCTCTCCAAAATTTAAAATTTGAAATTGTTTCTGTAAAACTTTTGAGATTATTTCTCTCTCTAAAGTTTCAATGCTCTCACTCTAAAATTTAATATAATTTCTTTCTCTAAAATTTTAAGATACTCTATTCTTTAAAACTTAAAATTTGAAATTATTTCATTGTTTCCTTCTCTAATAATTTTGAGAAAGTTTCTCTCTCTAAAATGTTTCATTGTTTTTCTCTCTAATAATTTTGATATAGTTTCTCTCTTTAAAATTTTTAGGTAATTTTTCTCGCTAATAAATGATATAGTTTTTCTCTGAATTTGAAGATACTTTTGCTCTCAAAAACTTCAAATTCGAGATAATTTCTCACTAAAATTTTGAGATAGTTTCTCTCTCTTACAAATTTTTGATACTTTCTCTCTCTAAAATTTGATATAGTTATTTTCTTAAATTTTAATATGCTTTTTCTCTCTAAAACATGCTTTTTCTCTCTAAAACTTAAAATTTGTTAGTTTCTTTATCTAAAATTCTGAGATAGTTTTTCTTTAATGGATGATATAGTTTCTCTTTCTAGAGTTTTAATATACTCTCCCTCCCTCTCAAACTTAAAATTTGAGATAGTTTCTCTCTCTCTCTCTCTGCAAAATTTGAGATAGTTCTCTCTCTAGTTTAGATACTTCCTCTATCGAAAATTTAATATAGTTTCTCTCTCTAAAAGTTTTAAATGCATTCTCTCTAAAACATAAAATTTGGGATGGTTTCTCTCTCCAAAGCTTCTCTCTCTAAAATTTGTTAGGTAATTTCTCTTTAGAATTTCATATAATTTTTATCTCTAAAATTTTAATATATTTTCTCTCTTTAAAATTTTAATATGTTTGCTATTTAAGGACGTTTCTGAAACTATTTTTTCATAAAGTATTCTTTCGGATTTTAAAAAAGTTACGCATTTGTTTCACACTTTTCATAAAAAATTCATAAACTAATCTCCCAACAAAAGTTCCTATTCCTTTGGTTAAAAGTAAAAAAGGTTAAGTTCCTATTTGTTAAAAAAGTAAAAGGTTAAGTTCCTAGGGGATAGGAACTTAATCTTTCAAAGTTTTTTTGTTCATTATTCACCATGCCTAATATAAAGGAAAAAGTTTATATAAAGTCGTTGTTAATTCGTGTGAGCATAAAAACATTGAATGAGATAATGAATGTGGAAAAGAAGAGAGAACACAACATTTACATGGTTCATGTCGAAGCTCTATTTCGGCAGATCCAAAGCTCCAACGGGCTACTTCTTCACTGATTTTTTAATAAATGTTTACATCAATAAGTACTTCTATATATATAGAGGACAATCACATAATTATAAAAGACAAATATGGTATAATTCTTAGATATAGAGGTAAATAATAGGATGACTTATCACCAAACTTACTTACCAAACTTATTTGATGACTAAGTAACTTAATCTCTTCTTATTTTCAAGACTCTCTTTAAAATTGGTGGATGGGAGATCTGAAGCGAAATGCCGAAGTACCCATATTGCCAAAATGAAACTGAATTGGAGTCTTGAAACCAAAAAACTTGCACTGCCTCTCATTGAGAAGAGCGAAGAGATGTGATCCGTGATACGTGATCATAACTTGTTCAAAAAATCACTAAAAGTGATCCAAAGGCACAACAAAGACGGCCCTACGACAATAAAGTGGCAACGAGATGAAAACTTCTTCTTGAAAAATCCGCTAATCATGAATGTGCTTCCTTGACGATGTCACTGAAACAATGATATGACAAAGTCCTAGAAGTAAAAAAAACACCCGAGACAATTGAAAAATGCACAAATACCAGAAAGACCTGATGTTCTTATCCACATAGCGGTTATATTAGAGATGTTGACCTCATCTTTACTCATCTCATCTTCATATCTCCTATACTCTCTCCCTCAAGTTAGATGTGGATGTGAAGAAACATCCAACTTCCAAAATATTTTTATTTATTTATTTATTTTTATTTTTTAGTACACTGATATAAAAAAAAACAATTAAATTGGGCTTCTAGACAATAGCCCACAAAGTACCACTCATTTTTCTTTTTTGTTTTCCACTTCTTCATATTTTTTTCAATTTTTTTTCTTCGAAACAACCCTAAAAAAAATTAAAACGGTAAACGAATAAGAGCAATTATGGTAATCAATTTAAGAACCCCAAACCAAATTAAAGAATCCCAAACACCAACTACACCAATCAAAATAATCGGCAGTCGAGAAGGACGCGCGGGATCCCTCTTGACAAAGATCGGTCAAAAGCAAACCAAGAGCCACTAATTTGCATATCAAACTAGTTTGTAAAAAATTCACCATATACTTGCAATGAGACTCCAATAGGGAGAGAACGAAGTTTTTGTACTTACTAAACAAAAGAATCAAAAGAATGCAACGTTTTGCACTTGCAAAGCAAAAGAACGCAACGAGACCGCACAGCCAGCACCGCAACACAGCCAGGACGCTCTCATACGTTCCAATAGCGCCTAAAATTTCTTTTGAAACCGAGACCGCCGAATCACGAAGGCACAACAGTGCGGCATGTAAAGAGTTAAGATTTGTGAAAGCATACATGCACAAACATTGAATGAGACATTAAATATGGAGTGAAGAAGAGAGACATTGAATGTGGAGAGAAAAACAGAAAACACAACATTTACGTGGTCAGGCTAAAAGCCTTACGTCCACAGATCTAAAGCCGCCAACTACTTCTTCACTAATTTTGGGATAAATATTTACATCAATAAGTACATCTATATATAGAGGACAATCCTATAAATCTTATATATATTTACATCAATAAGTACAATCTATATATAGAGGACAATCCTATAAATTCTATAAATAGTTACATCAATAAGTACAATCTATATATAGAGGACAATCCTATAAATATTTACATCAATAAGTACATGTATATATAGAGGACAATCACACAATTATATATATATAGGACAATCACACAATTATAGGAGACGAATATAGTATGATTCTTAGAGATAGAGGTAAATAGGAAGAGGCACCAAATATACTTGATGACCAAGTAACTTTTGACTTGTTCTTTTCTTATCAGTTGCAACCTTAAAATGTAGAATCACATACCATACTTGATAACCAAGTAACTTTGACTTGGTCTCTTCTTATCAGTTGCAACCTTAAAATGTAGAATCACATATCATACTTGATGACCAAGTAACTTTGACTTGGTCCCTTCTTATCCGTTGCAACCTTAAATTGTAGAATCACATATGCACCTCAACAAACAGAAAAATGTTGTTTTAATGTTAAGCAACCCTCTAATTCATCATCTCACCATCGAGATATATGAATATGAAAGAAAAAAGATTTTGATTCCCAAAAATAGTGCAACTTGCAACACATTATCTAAATCGTCTATTTACAAGATTTTCATATGTATATAGATGTACTTGATTTTAACTATTTTTGGAATTTAAATTCTATAATTATATATGAAAATAAATTTTGAGATAATCTTAAGAATTTCTTACACCAAAATTACATGTTATGATAAAATTTGGAGGTGCACTTGATTTGGATTGTTTAAGGCTGCAACCTTACATAAGCTACACCCTAAGGCGCACCTCCAAATAAGGTTACAACCTTGATTATATATTATATGTAATAATATTACTATATATCTATATTTTATTATATATAATATATATTTATTATATTATATATAATACATAATATATAAATAATATATAAATTTATTATATTAAATATATATTAATATTTAATGTAATATTTTATATTATACCAAATATTATATATAATATATATTTATCATATTATATAATATATATATATATATATTATAATATTATATAATATATATATATAAATAGAATAAATATATATTTTATTTATATATAATATTATAATATAAACATTTTATAATATATATTTATATTATATTTTATAAATATTACAATATTATATAATATATAAATATCTTATATAATATTGTATATGATCAGTATTTGTAAAATCGAACCGGAACGGTTAACCAGACATAGGCCTGGAAGAGGTTTAACTGGCCTAACCGGTAAACTGGCCGATTCAACCGCTCTAACTGAGAAAGCCCCGAGCAGCCAAAACAATGTTAAAAAAATAAAAAGATACAAAAAAATATACTAAACTATGAAAAACATAAAAAGAATGATTAAAACAAAGCACATTCAAATGAAGCTGAAAATTAATGAAACAAAATGGATTTTAGCCGATTTTATATTTTCCAAGGGCTATTTTTTAAAAAAA
>NW_006497648.1:446159-470778 GCF_000471905.2 Amborella trichopoda
ATATATATTCAGTCTCCAAAAACTCTTTTACAAAATATTCAAGGCGCAATATTCATCAGAATGACATTGTGGCATTGCCACCAGACACCAACAATCAAAAGATTCTTGGACAAAACTTAAGCTTCAAAAGTCTGCTACCACCATCCAATTGTCCACACACGAGCTATCGATTCTCACTCTACAAAGAGGGGAAAAGAGTGGTATGAGCTAAAAGCACAGTAAGGAAATCAGTACTATTGCATTTCTGCCTAAATGCACACACAAGGGATAATAAGTCCACAAATTATTACAGTTCACATGGTGTCACAGAACACGGTCATGCGTCTGAGTATACTGACAGAAAAACATAGTAAAGTTCAGGTAATAAAACTTCACAGATTCACATGAGCTAATAGTTACATAAACATTTCTCACAATCACACAGTTAGAAACTCAGCTAAAGCATACAGTTCATATGGACAGAAGCTAGCAGTGCCTACTCCGGAAGTAGAAGCCTCATTGATTAGGCTAAGTCAGTCTTGTAACCTGGGACTTCTACCCTCATTCAGGAGGGAGGACAATAACATATGGATGTCTCATTTCGTAAAGTCCTTACTCACACATACAATCCCTATCATTCTTTAGGGTTTTGATAAGCTGAGGCCTTACATGACACGTCCCTCTCCTTACGCCTTAAGGTGATAGGGCATTACACCATTGGAGGACCCAATATGTAGTGCCTATAACAATTTTGGGGGCACGACCTACCCTGTTATTTACAGTTACCTCTCGACTCCACTCTTATCATTGGAGTCGGGGCAAAGTCTGAACTTGCCGGCAGTACAGTATCCACTACCAAGGGAGAACCCATTGCGCAGTGGTCTGAATTTAGATGCATCAGTTCCATATAACAGAATCACAGTATCCACTACCAATAGAGGACCCATTGCACAATGGTCAGAAATCACATATGTCAGTTTCTTATAACAAAATCACAATATCCACTATCAATGGAGGACTTATTGCATAGTAGCAAGAAATCACATATATCAGTTTCATATAACAGAATCATAGTATCCACTACCAATGGAGGACCCATTGCGTAGTGTTCAGAAATCACATATATCAGTTTTATATAACAGAATCACAGCATCCACTACCAATGGAGGACCCATTGCGCAATGGCCATAGATCACATATATCAATTTCATATAACATAATCACAGTATCCACTACCAATGGAAGACCCATTGCGCAGTGGTCAGGAATCACATATATCAGTTTCATATAATAGAATCACAATATGCACTACCAAAGGAGGACCCATTGCGCAGTGGCCAGGAATTACATATATCGGTTTCAGATTGTATAAGCATGCATAACATTCATTCAGTCATACTTACTTTTTTCAAGAGGTCAAGAACATTCAACATTTATAGGATCACAATCATGCCATTTTGGTGCCTTATAACAGAAAACTTCAATCACCTTGCGAAAGGGTTAAGCTATGTTCAAAAGCATCCATGCATGACATGTTTATAATTCATATACAACTTAAAATTTATTGTTGTTCTTATCAAACATGGGTATATACAAAATTAGGCATAGAACCCAAATTATGAGGGGAATTGAACTAAATTCCAATCCCAAATCGCTAACTGAGCATTACTTGATCAGCTTAGGGTTCAGTATATCGCTATGAATCTTGCTGAATTCTGCCAATAGTGATATATGTTCGTAATTCAAATCATAGCTTTCAACATAGCAGGAATTTCGAAACAAATTTAACATACAACTTTTAGTAGACATTCAGAGCTTTCAAATGACAATGGTTTTGGAGTAATTGGATTCCATTTGGTCAACCAAAATTCATGGCAACAGAGACCAAAATTCTGAGTTTCTATGAGATATGTCCACAGTGACCTACTAGAACATTCTTGAACATAACTCCTCATTTACACAGAATTTGGGTAAGGTTAAAACATTGAAAATCATAGAATACTCATGCATCTATCAAATGATAGTGCTTTTGTATCATTTAGAATTCAATAGGTCAGGCAAAGTTTTAATACAATAGAAGCAATATTTCTGGAAATTATCACAGTCTACTAATAGTGACAAACAAACAGAAAATGAAACACATCTTCCAAATTATCGAGAATCTCAACTAAACATAAACATTAAACTCAAAATAGACTAAAAGATCTTTCCAATGTTTATAATTTGAGGCAATTCTATGATCATTTGATAGGTCAACAGAGAGTCACAAGAACCTCAATTTTCCCTGGAATTCCACAGTCCATGACACACTTCCAAAATCATCTCCTAACTCTTAATCCATGCAAGGTAACATCATGAAGTCAATTCTAGCTTAATCTAGACTCACAAGAGTATCACCACACATATTTTCAGGGCCATCAAAAGGGATATGAGTGCTCATTTTCATCATGCAAAAGAAGGTAAACTTTATGGGGAATGCAGTCATCATTTTGCATATGCTTATTTTCAAACTATGCTCAAACCGTGCTTCATTAATGTTTTCATGCTCATCTGCAAGGTAGTGATCTACTTACCTTTGTGTCCCAATGGCGATCTCAATCTCCTTCCACAGTCCACTTCACCAATCTTCTCAAACTCTCCAACAATGACATAAAAGGGCTGAACTTGGGCTCCCAAAATGTGAGGTGTAGAGAGACTTTATACACCAAAAGTGGGGAGGTGGCACTCTGGGCTTGCCAAGTGGCCTTTTAATGGCGTGCAAGTTTACAATTGGCGCACATGGCAGCATGCAGTCAACAGGTGGCAGTCTTGCTTCATACATGGCAGTGACGTGTTTCATGCACAGTGTTACACAGCTGGCGCTGGCTCTTTTTCTTGCTTCTCAGCCGGCGCTGATCCTTTCTCTCATTTCACAGCCTGTGCTTGCTCTTTCTTTCTCTTTACAACCCGTTTGATCATTCCTCTCTCTTCACAGTCGGCGCTGGCTCTTTCTCTCTCTTCACATCCAGCATTGATCCTTCCTCTCTCTTCACAGCTGGCACTGGCTCTTTCCCTCTCATCACCGCACATGCTCACCATGCTCAAGAAATTTCGGTCGTTACATCTTCCCCCCTTTAAAAGGATTTTGTCCCCAAAATCATGTCCTAATTAATTAAACAACTGGGGGTACTTATTTTGGATTTCTTCTTCTCATTCCCATGTTGATTCTTCCTTTGAGTGTCACTACTATAGAACACGAACTAGAGGGATTTCTTTATTACGTAAAACCTGCACCCTCATGTCAAGAATCTCAATCGGCTACTCGATATAAGTCAAGTCTTCCTTGATTGTCAATGGCTCATACTTCAAAACATGGGGCGGGTCTGACTGATATTTCCTCAACAATGACACATGAAATGCATCGTGAATATTTACCGACTCAAGTGGTAGGGCAAGCCGATAAGCCATGCTTCTTACTCTTTCCAGGATTTCGAATGGTCCAATAAATAGTGGGCTCAATTTCCCTTCTTGTTGAATCTCATAATACCCTTGGTCGGCAATACTTTCAAGAATACTCGATCACCTACTTCAAACTTAAGGCTTCTTCTTCGATTATCGACGTAACTATTTTGCAGACTTTGATTAGTTTTGAGCCTCTCCCGAATCAATGCAATCTTTTCTGAAGTTACTTGAACAATTTCGGGCCTTAATAACCTTTTTTCATCTACCGCATCCCAACAGATAGATGATCGACACTTCCTTCCATACAAGGCTTCAAAAGGTGCCATCTGGATACTGACCTGGAAACTATTGTTATAAGAAAATTCTATCAGAGGCAGATGATCCTCCCAGCTTCCCTTGAAATCAGTAATACATGCTCTTAACATGTCTTCTAGAGTCTGAATAGTTCTTTCTGATTATCCATCAGTCTGGGGGTGAACAACAATATTAAAAGTGAGTTTTGTCCCCAAAGCTGACTGTAAACTATCTCAAAATCTTGAAGTAAATCTAGTGTCCCTGTCGGACAAGATACTGATAGATGTTCCATGTAATCTTACAATCTCTTCAATGTATAATTGGGCCAATTTGTCCAAAGTATAAGTTGTGCGGACCGGTAAGAAAAGAGATGCTTTTGTTAATCGGTCCACAATGACCCAAGTACTATCATATCCAGCATCTGTCCTGGGTAAGTCAGAGACGAAATCCATAGTAATGTGCTCCCACTTCCACTCTGGCACGGGCAAGAGTCCTGCAGGTTTTTATGTTCAGCTTTCACTTGTTAACATGTTAAGCACCTGAAATAAACTGTGCTACTTCCTTCCTCATATCATTCCACCAGAAATTTTTCTTCAAGTCCTAATACATCTTAGCACTCCTTGGATGCACAGTATAACGGGAGTGGTGTGCTTCTTCTAAAATAACCTGCTTCACGCCCTCAATATTCGGGACACAAACCCGTTCTTTAAATCTTAACAGACCATCCCCACTAGCAGAGAAATCTTCTTTTCTTTCAGCTTTATTTCTTCGAGAATCTTCATAAGTTAGGGATCCTCTTTCTACGCTTAACGAATTTGTTGAAAGAGCAGGGGCTCCACCCTCATACTAGCAGTCATTCCTACCCCAACACTAAGGGGCAAAGTTGGGTGCCACTCCACTGCATCTTCGATTAGTTTCATCTCTCGAGTCCTCAGGAGTGCCACTGACACTAAATGCTTCCGACTCAAAGTGTCGGCCACCACATTAGTCTTGGCCGATTGGTAATTGATGGTACAGTCATAGTCATTCAGTAGGTCCATCTATGTTCTTTGTCTCATATTTAACTCTTTCTGAGAAAACAGAGACTTGAGGCTTTTATGATCTGTAAATATCTTAAACTGGGCCCCATATAGCTATTGTCTCCAGATTTTTAAGACAAACAGTACAGTCGCAAGTTCCAAGTCATGGGTTGGGTAATTTTGCTCGTACGGCTTCAGTTGTCTGGAGACATACGCTATAAATTTCCCTCACTGCATCAGTACACATCGAAGCCCTTTATGGGAAGCATCGGTATAAACCACAAAGTCTTCGTCCCCTTCGAGTAAAGTTAGTAGTGGGGTCGTGGTCAGTCTCTTCTTTAGTTCTTGAAAGCTTGTCTCACAATCATCTGACTATACAAACTTTACTTCTTTCTAAGTTAGGCGAGTCAGGGGGAGCGCTATTTTCGAGAACACCTCTACAAAACGTCTGTAATAACCCGCCAGTCCCAGAAAACTGCGGTCCTCAAACACATTTGCCGGCCTTCCTCACTTAAGAACAACTTCAATTTTACAAGGGTCAACAATGATTCCATCCTAAAAAACAATGTGCCCATGGAAGGTTACGCTAGGGTGCCAGAACTCGATCTTCCCTAACTTAGCATACAACTTCTCTTTTTTCAAAGTCTCAACAACTACTCTTAAATGTTGTCCATGCTCTTCCAGGTTCTTTGAATATACCAGAATTTCATCTATAAAAACCACCACAAAATCATCCAAAAAGAGTCTAAACACCCTATTCATCAAATCCATAAAGACGGCCGGGGCATTAGTTAACCCGACCGACATTACCAAGAACTCATAGTGTCCATATCAGGTCCTGGATGCGGTCTTAGGAACATCCTCTTCTTTGACCCACAATTGATGATAACCCGACCGAATGCCAATTTTAGGAAACAATTTAGCCCCTTGAAGCTGATCAAAGAGGTTGTCAATTCTAGGCAAGGGGTACTTATTCTTTACCGTGACCTGGTTCAGCTGTCTATATTCTATACAAAGTCTTAATGATCCATCTTTCTCTTTCAAAATAAAACCGGTGCACCCCATGGTGACACACTAGGTCGAACGAATCCCCTTTCCCATAACTCTTGCAATTGCTCCTTCAGTTTTTTCAATTCGGCTGGGGCGATCCTATAAGGGGCTTTAGAAATGGGAGCAGTGTCAGGTACCACCTCTATTTCAAATTCTATCTCCCTAACTGAGGCAGAGTGGTTAATTCTTCAGAAAGAACTTCGGGATACTCTCTCTTCAGAAAGAACTTCGGGATACTCTCTCACTACTGGTATCTCATCTAACTTTGACTGGGCATCCCGATTCTCTACTACGTAAGCCAGATACCCAACACATTCTCTGGCCAACAAACGGGAAACCCGAAAGGCCAAGATAAAGTGTATAGAGGAAACATCCTTAATGCCAACAAAACTCAATTCAAGCTGATTAGGGCATCTAAAAGTTACAGTTTTGTCATAACAATTTACTATCGTATAGTATGCAGACAACCAGTCCATGCTCAAAATCACATCAAAGTCTCAAATGTTTAACAATATCAAGTTTATAGGTAAAGCACACCCTTCAAGCAAAACCCCACAGTGTTTATAAACAATATCAGTTTCTATATATTCCCCCATAGGTGTGCCTACAACCAATGTCCAGTTAAGAAGTGCAGGCCTAATATTTATGTGGCATGCAAAGGGAGGTGCAAGAAAAGAGTGCGTGGATCCAGGGTCAATCAAAACTTTAGCATCCATGATGCAAATAGAAAGCGTACCTCGAATCACAGAGTTGGACTACTTGGCCTCTCGTTCTGTAAGGGCAAACACCCGACCTTGAGTCTTTGGTCGGTCCCCTAGTCCCTTCACCGGACAGTCCTTGATCATGTGGTCAGGCTTGCCACATCTGAAACATGTTCATGTCCTTCTTTTCCACTTGGCCACCGAGTGATTGTGCTTTCCGCAGTATGGACATGTTGGGCGCTAGCTCTCTCTTATGTCGCCCGAGAAGGTTTACTAGATCTTTTCCCCTGAAGCTTCTCTTTAGGGGTGGTCGAGTCTTTCTTCCAAAACTTCTAAACTGAGCTGGTCCCATCCTTCCATCTTTCTAGAACTGAGACTCTTCGCCATCCCTTTCAATTTTCATCGCCAGATCCACTAAAGGGGAGAAGGTCTTTAAATTGGTTGATATTACCCTCCCCCTTATTTATGGCGTGAGGCCTCTTTCAAACTTACTAGCCTTTCGTACCTCAGTGTTAATGATGTGCAGTGCATATCTTGACAATTCAGCAAACTTGGTCGCATATTGTTCTACGGACAAACCCCCTTGTTGCAGCTCAATAAACTCCACTTCCTCCCTTTCTCGTACTGAATCAAGGAAGTACTTCTCATTGAAGGCTTCTAAGAAGTTCTCCGAAGTTACTTCTGTCCCTGACCCTTCCCATGATTGTTTACTGAGCCCTACTAGTGCTTAGCATCTCCTTTTAACATGAAGGCCCCTAACCTAACCTTTTGTTCATCACTACAATGCAACACTTCAAATATCTTTTCCATTTGTCCTTTCCACCGTTTTGCTTTTTCTACTCCCCCATGCCCTAAAAATATCAAAGGTGCTAGCCTCTTGAACCTTTCTGTTAGTCCACCATCAGTCTGCTCCGAGGCAGGGGTAGACGGGGCCGGCATACTATCTTTCATCATCTGAGTCATGGCCCCCAAGGTCCTGAAGAATTCTTCAAGGGCCTCTGTGTTCTCGTTACTAGAACTCGCATTATTAGCATGTGTCCTTGGCATCTTAGTCCTATAACAGGGGCACCTCAGTCATCAGTCTACTCAAAACTACCCTAGAGACACTTCTATAACATTCTCGGTCAAGAATCCTATCCTGATTGCTCTGATTCTAGAACTGTCACAACCGAACCCCCTAGAGCCTACCGTAACTTGCTAGAGGGCGGCAGGGTGTAGGATCGCGACCGGAGGTCGGGACTGGCACTGAGGTGGGAGTGGGTCAAAGCGCAAATAATATCAGAATCATAGCAAACCACAAAAAAAAATAAACTCATAAAACAAAAGGCAACAAACTGAGCAAAATAAAACCATCTAATAAATATAAATATATATATATATATATAAATATATATATATATATTAGCCTCCAAAAATTCTTTTACAAAATGTTCAAGGCACTATCGTCCTGCCAACAAAATTATAATATTCATCAGAATGACATTGTGGCACCGCCACCAGACACCAACAATCAAAAGAATTATGGACAAAACGTAAGCTTCAAAAGTCTACCACCACCGTCCAGCTGTCCACACACGAGCTATCAGTTCCCACTCTACATAGAAGGAAAAAGAGTGGTATGAGCTAAAATCCCAGTAAGTAAATCAGTACCCTTGCATTCCAGCCTAAATTCACACATAAGGAATAATAAGTCCACAGATTATTACAGTTCATGTGGTGTCACAGAACAAGGTCATGCATCAGATTTTACTGGCAGAAAAACAGAGTAAAGTTCAAGTATTAAAACTTCACACATTCACATGAGCTAATAGTTACACAAGCATTTCTCATAATAAACAGTTAGAAACTCAACTAAAGCATATAATTCACACGAACAGAAGCTAGTAGTGCCTATTCCTAAAATAGAAGCCCCATCAATAAGGCTAAGTCAGTCTTGTAACTTGGGATTTCTACCCTCATTCAAGAGGGAGGACAATGACAAATGAAGGTCCCATTTCATAATGTCCTTACTCACACACAATCCCCGACGGGCTTGGGGTTTCGATGAGCTGAGGCCTTACAAGACACGACCCTCTCCTTGCGCTTTCAGGCAAGAGGATGTTACACCACCATTAGAGGACCCAATGAGTAGTGCTTATAACAATTTGGGGGGTGAGACCCACCCTGTTATTTACAGTTACCTCCCGACTCCACTCCTATCATTGGAGTCGGGGTAAAGTCAGAACTTGTCGACGGTACAGTATCCATTACCAACGGAGAACCCATTGCGCAGTGGTCAGAATTCACATATATCAGTTCCATAAAACAGAATCACAGTATCCACTACCAATGGAAGACCCATTGCCCAGTGGCCAGAAATCACATATATCAGTTTCATATAACAGAATCACAGTATCCACTACCAATGGAGGACCCATTGCGTAGTGGCCAGATATTACATAGATCAATTTCATATAACAGAATCACAGTATCCACTACCAATGGAGGATCCGTTGTGCAATGGCCAGAAATCACATATATCAATTTCATATAACAGAATCACAGTATCCACTACCAATAGAGGACCCATTGCGCAGTGGCAAGAAATCACATACATCAGTTTCATATAACAGAATCACAGTATCGACTACCATTGGAAGACCCATTGCACAGTGGCCAGGAATCACATATATCAATTTCATATAACAGAATCACAATATCCACAACCTATGGAGGACCCATTGCGCAGTGGCCAGGAATCACATATATCAGTTTTCTAGTGTATAAGCATGCATAACATTCATTCAGTCGTACTTACTCTTTTCAAGAGGTCAAGAACATTCAACATTTGTAGGATCATAATCATGCGATTTCGGTGTCTTATAACAGAAAATTTCTATCACCTTGCGAAAGGGTTAAGCTATGTTCAAAAGCATCGATGAATGACATCTGCATAATTCATATTCAACTTAAATTCATTGTTGTTCTTATCAATCATGCACATATAAATAATGAAGCATAACACCCAAATTATGAGGGGAATTTAACTAAATTCCGATCCCAAATCGCTAACTGAGTATTACTTGATCAGTTATATGAATCTTGTTGAATTCTGCCAATAGTGATATATGTTTACAATTCAAATCATAGCTTTCAACCTAGCAGGAATTTTGAAACAAATTTTGAAACAATTTTAACATGCAACTTTCAGTAGACATTTAGAGCTTTATATGGGATGTGGTTTCGGAGTAATTGGACTCCATTTGGTCAACCAAAATTCATGGCAGCAGAGACCAAAATGTTGAGTTTCTGTGAGATCTGTCCACAGAGACCTACTAAAACATTCTTAGACATAACTCCTCATTTACACAGAATTTGAGTAAGGTTAAAACATGAAAAACATAGAAGACTCATGCATCTATCAAATGGTTGTCTGTTTGTATCATTTGGACTTCAATAGATCAGGCAAAGTTTTAATATAATAGAAACAATATTTTCGAAAATTATCACAGTCTACTAACAGTGACATACAAACACAAAATAAAACACATCTTCCAAATTATCAAGAATCTCAACTGGACACAAACATCAAACTCACAGTAGACTCAAAGATATTTCCAATGGTAGTAATTTGAGGAAATTCTGAGATTATTTCGTAGGCCAATAGAGAGTCACAAGAACCTCAATTCTTCCTGGAATTCCACAGTCCAGCAATGACACACTTCCAAAATTATCTCCTAACTCTTAATCCATGCAAGGTAACAACATGAAGTCCATTGTAGCTTAATCTAGACTCACAAGAGTATCATTCCACCGAATTTTAGCGCCATCAAAAGGGATTTCAGTGCTCATTTTCATCATGCAAAAGAGGGAGAACTTTCTAGGGAATGCAGTCATCAGTTTGCACATGCTTATTTTCAAACTATGCCAAAACCGTGCTTCATTAATGTTTTCATGCTCATGGGTCTGCAAGGTAGCGATACTTACCTATGTCCCAATGGTGATCCCAATCTTCTTCCACAGTCCACTTCACCAAGCTTCTCAAACTCTCCAACAATTGCACAAAAGAGTTGAACTTGGGCTCCCAAAATGTAAGGTGTATAGAGAGAGACACACACACTTTACACTTCAAAAGTGGGGAGGTAGCACTCTGAGCTTGCCAAGTGGCCCTTTAATGGCATGAAAGTTGATACTTGACGCACATGACAACATGCAGTCAACAAGTGGCAGTCTTGAATCATGCATGGCAGTGACTTGTTTTATGCACGGTGCTACTAGCCGGTGTTGGCTCTTTTTCTCTCTTCTCAGTCGGCGCTGATCCTTTCTCTCTCTTCACAATCGATACTGACAGGTGTTCCATGTAATCTTACAATCTCTTTAATGTATAGTTGGGCCAATTTGTCCAAAGTATAAGTTGTGCAGACCGTTAAGAAATGAGCTTCTTTCATTAATTAGTCTACAACAAATACTATCATGTCAAGCACCTGTCTTGGGTAAGCCAGAGACAAAATTCATGGTAATGTGCTCTCATGTCCACTCTGACAGGGGCAAGGGTTGCACCAGTTCAGCAGGCTTTTGATGTTCAGCTTTCACTTGTTAACATGTTAAGCACCTGGAAATAAACTGTGCTACTTCCTTCCTCATATCATTCCACCAGAAATTTTTCTTCAAGTCCTGATACATCTTAGCACTCCTTGGGTGCACAGTATAACGGGAGTGGTGTGCTTCTTCTAAAATAACCTGCTTCACGCCCTCAATATTCGGGATACAAACCCGTTCTTTAAATCTTAACAGACCATCCCCACTAGCAGAGAAATCTTCTTTTCTTCCAGCTTCATTTCTTCGAGAATCTTCATAAGTTGGGGATCCTCTTTCTGCGCTTTACGAATCTGTTGAAAGAGCAGGGGCTCCACCCTCATACTAGTAGTCATTCTTACCCCAACACTAAGGGGCAAAGTTGGGTGCCACTCCACTGCATCTTCGATTAGTTTCATCTCTCGAGTCCTCAGGAGTGCCACTGACACTAAATGCTTTCGACTCAAAGCGTCGGCCATCACATTAGTCTTGCCCGGTTGGTAATTGATGGTACAGTCATAGTCATTCAGTAGGTCCATCCATGTTCTTTGTCTCATAATTTAACTCTTTCTGAGAAAACAGATACTAGAGTCTTTTATGATCTGTAAATATCTTAAACTGAACTCCATCTAGGTAATGTCTCTAGATTTTAAGGCAAACTGTACAGTCGCACGTTTCAAATCATGGGTTAGGTAATTTTGCTCGTACGGCTTCAGCTGTCTGGAGGCATAGACTATAACATTCCCTCGTTGCATCAGTACACATCCAAGCCCTTTGTGTGAAGCGTTAGTATAAACCACAAAGTCTTTTTCCCCTTCGCATAAGGTTAGTATTGTGGCCGTGGTCAATCTCTTCTTCAGTCCTTGAAAGTTTGTCTCACAATCATCTGACTATATAAACTTTACTTCTTTCTGAGTTAGGCAAGTCAAGGGGAGCGCTATTTTTTAGAACCCCTCTACAAAATGTTTGTAATAACCCACCAGCCCCTGAAAACTGCGGACCTCTAACATATTTGTCGGTTTCCCCACTTCAGAACAGCTTCAATTTTACAAGGGTGACTCCATCCATATAAACAACATGCCCAAGGAAGGCTATACTAGAGAGGCAGAACTCGCTCTTCCCTAACTTAAACATACAACTTCTCTGTTTTAAAAGTCTCAAGAACTACTCTTAAATGTTGTCCATGCTCTTCCAGGTTCTTTGAACATTCCAGAATGTCATTTATAAAAACCACTACCACATCATCCAAAAAGGGTCTAAACACCCTATTCATCAAATCCATAAAGATGGTCGAGGCATTAGTTAACCCGAACGGCATTACCAAGAACTCATAGTATCCATATCAAGTCCTGAATGCAGTCTTAGGGACATCCTCTTCTTTGACCCGCAGTTGATGATAACCCGACCGAAGGTCAATTTTAGAAAACACTTGAGCCCCTTGAAGTTAATCAAAGAGGTCGTGAATTCTAAACTAGGAGTACTTATTCTTTACCGTGACCTAGTTCAGTTGTCTATAATCTATACAAAGTCTTAAGGATGCCTCTTTCTTTTTCACAAATAAAACCGGTGCACACTAGGTCGAACGAATCCCCTCTCCAATAACTCTTGCAATTGCTCCTTCAGTTCTTTCAATTTGGCTGGGGCCATAGAAATGGGAGCAGCGCCAAGAACCACCTCTATTTCAAATTCTATCTCCCTAACTAGAGGCAGAGTGGCTAGTTCTTCTGGAAAAACTTCTGGATACTCACTCACTACTGGTATCTCATTTAACTTTGAGTGAGTATCTTGATTCTCTACTACGTAAGCCAGATACCCAACACATTTTCTGGCCAACAAACGGGACGCCCGAAGGGCCGAGATAAATTGTATAGGGGAAACATCCTTGTTTGAACATATTTTTCAGCACCTTGGTCCCTGATAGGAAGCAGGTCAATAAAGCCCACAAAACAGTGGAATTCTCGACAGTCTCGGAATGACCCCAGAACAGGTCAAGGTCTTCATCAGCACTCCAAAACACCACTTGTCAGGTTTCGTTGCATTCCAACATGTCTAAGGCAATGAACACAAAGGAACAATTTTTGAAAAAATGGCATCTAGCACTCTGAAACGGACCTTACAACTGGAACTACATTTTTTATGTTTCAAATCACTGTGGGACCACCGTCATTGGATCTGATATGGTCGAAAACTCCTATGGGTCAAGTTTCAACTTAATCGGATACTCTAAGATAAAAATATGAGCAAAACATTGAAACATGAGGGGCCACACACTATTCCCGTGTGGCCTCACTGCACAAAACCCAATTAAAGGTGGTTGTTTTTACAGTCACATACAGTCACTTTCGGAACCCATATCTCACTCGTTCTGAGTCAGATCACGCACAAATTTTGTGAATACGTTCGTCTCGTTGAGACGAGCGATTCAATATATGATACGCCCCGTGACGATATCCGAGTAGGGAGGAAAACTAGAGAGAACTTGCCAATTTGTGAAAAAATTGCCGAAAATTTAACATCAACACGACTCGCTCGATGGGCCAAATCACGACATTCGAGCAATGGATCAACGCGAAACCAATTCATTGTATGTGTAAGGTCCAGGGCCATCATTAGTCTGAACCCCGTACATGATGGACGGTCAGATTTCATGCACGAAGCAGACGAAGTAATTGAAATTTCGACCGCCGGATTCCAGATTCCGGCCAAAACTCAAAAGTGCGACATCTTCGTTCAGGCTCCAAATCCTGTTTCGTTTGTTGCCACGCGATCGTGACGGCATGCTTAGTGCGCTACGACAAAAAATTTATAGAAAAACATCAAGGAATGAGCGCATCATCGATCCAAATTTTTCAAGATTCAAACGAATTTCAAGTCTCGTGATTGTGGTTCGAAACACGATCCATGGCTCAAAATTGGTATAAAATCGATCGTCATGCGGAGCCCTATAAGAAAATATTCATCTTTCGATCAAACGGACATCAAAACAACCTCAGATCAGTTATGGAAGATCGCACAAGCTTTCGAGCAGCAGTAGGGACTGTTCTAGAATTTCACACATTATTATATAGAAGCAAAACAGTCATTTTGCACCCCATTTTTTTAATTTTCTTTAATTCAATTAAATCATAATTACCTTCAATTAGGGTTACTTTTGGGTGTCCACCCATGTTTGGGCCCAATTCTATATAACACCACACGCAACGGTTCATTTTTCTATCATTCAATAAAATTTTCATTCTTGTTTAAGTTCTTGAGTACGTCTTGGAGAGAGAGAGATGAGTGAGAAAAAAACTGTTGGTACTTTTGGATAAGATAATTTTCTCTCTCCTCTTCTTTTCTCTTTTCTCTCTCTTCTTTTCCCTCTTCTCATCTCTATCTCTCTTTCTCCTTTTCTCTCTCTTCTCATCTCTATCTCTCTCTCTTCTTTTATCTCTCTACTCATCTCTGTCTCTTCTCATCTCTATCTCTCTATTTTTTTTCTTCTCTCTCTTAGCATCTCTATCTTTCTTTTCTTTCTCTCTTTCTCTTTCTTCTTTTCTCTCTCTTCTCATCTCTATCTCTTTTTTTTCTCTTCTCTCCTTTTATTCCCAACACCGAGTGGAGTTTTTTTTCTCCTTTTCTTTCATTCGTAGTGCTGGATGGAGTTTTCTCTCTCCTCTTCTTTCATTTCCAATATTGGGTGGAGTTTTCTCTCTCATCATTTCTCATTCCCGGCATAGGTTGGATTTTCTCTTTCCTCTCCTCTCATTCCCGCGCCTGCTGGGTTTTCATTTATGTTTCTCCACTTCTCTCTTTTTACCTTGTTGTCTTGCATAACCACAACCTTTCTCTTCCCTTGTCACTGTAGTCTCTCACGACTACAACTTTCTCCTCTCCCTCCCTGTCATCCAGCATTACCACAATTTGCCTCTTTTCCTATTTCTTTATTCCCTGCAAGTTCACCTGCTTTCAAATGCACTCTCGAGTCTACCTCTTATATCTTTTCTTGGTGGTCCCTCGTGACGGGCTCCATTTCTATTCTTTTCATGTGCACCTTCTCGTTACCCTTTTTGGTGCACCCTCACGTCTTTTTTTTCTCTCGCACATTCTGTTGTCCCGCGTAACCGTCTCTCGACAAATCCTCGTAACTTAGCCCCGAGCGTTTTTGCCGCCGAGCGCCTCACGACTTCCTTCCTAGCGCCGGCTGTACAAATTCCTTCCTAGCGCCGGCTGTGTGCTCCCTTTCCCGCTTCCTAGCGCCAGCTGTGTGCTCCCTTTCTTTCTAGCGCCGGCTGGCAGCGGCTGCTGCTGCTGCTGCTGCTGCCCCTGACCTCAACCTCTTGCTAATCAGTCACCCACTCTCTTCTTCTCTTGCCCAACGGACCTCCTACCTTCCCTCCCCATCTTTACTCAACTTTCATTGTCCTCCGTTTTACCCACCTGTAAACGACAGTAGCTCACGATCCATTCCCTGCAATTACAACTTGTGTTGCGGCCATCTCCTCCTCCTTCACCATTGCAACCAAGTCTTCCTCCTTTCCTGTCCCTCTCGTTCCCATGCACCTGCTGCCTCCTTTCCATTTTTGCTCAACTTCTATAACCCTGTTGCTGCCAATCATCAGCAATCGCCCTCGCCCCTGCTCTTCGCCACTCTCAACCACCTCTGCTACCTTCATTTCTCCCACACCACAGCCAACAACCAAGCAGCCACAGTCGCCATCTTGCTGCTCCCCTTCCTCCATGGCCAAGCTATCTCTCACAGAACCATCACCCTCTCTCCACTACGATCGCAGCCCCTGTCCTCCACCTCTTTCGCAGCCCTTGTCCTCACATCTCTCAACCTCACCTGTGATCTTCTTCTATGCAAACAGCCGCTCCACCATTAGTAACTCTCCTGTCTCTTCTCAGCCACGTGCAGCCAGTCGTTGCTCTCTCTCTACCCCATGCTGCTGTCCTCACCTCTCCTCTGCAGCAATCAACCGCCACCTCCCTGCGCCTCTCCGCGACTCCCATTCTCCTCTGCTCTCGCCCCGTCGTGGTCCTCTGCAACGTCTCGCTCTTCTCTCTCTAGAACCAAAATGAGTAACCCATTTTGTTTTCCCGTTTGACGTTGTTTTCGTTTCGATGCGTTCCCCCTTCACATTCCCCCTATTCAATCTTTCGTTCAACTCCCCTCAACGACCAATCCGACGCACAATCTTCTCTCTCTTAAACCAAAAGCATTATTTCCCTAATATGCTATCCCTTTTCATAAAATAACCTAATACTTAACCCTTTCTCCCTCCTTAACCCTTTTTTTTAAAAAAACTCTGCTTCTAATAACCCATTAACTCAATATCTTCTCTCTCTCTTAACTAATTCATATGTTTTATTAAAACCTCCATTCTTTTTTTTAAAAAAAAAACTACCTCATGACATTTCTTTTACCCATTTCTCTTTATGTTCCTTCTCTTAATTTCATTTTTATTTCACTCATCTTATTTTAATTTACTTTATTTTCATTCATTTATTTTATCATCCCACATTATTTTATTTATTTTATTTTATTTACCTCATTTATTTTATTTTATCTCATTTTATTTTATTTATCTCTTTTATAGCATTTCCATCACCTCATCTTATTTTATTTTATTTTTCTTCACTCCAATTTATTTTAATTTATTACTTTACCGATTTTATTTTATTCCCATCTTATCCCTTCAACCAGATTTTATTTCATCCCTTCCCTTTCATTTATGTTATTTTGCTTTAGTTCATTTTATTTATTTCATTTACCCATTTTTCTTTATCTTATTTCATTTTTATTTCATCTCACTCCACTTTGCTTTTCATTTCACCTCATTTCATTTTCTTTTATTTTATCTTCGACAAGTCAAGGTTCCCATACCCATTGTTGGGACGTCTTACGTGTGTGTGTATGTTTGCAAGAAAGGACAAACATGTCAAGGGAGTAGATTCCAAACCGGTCCTAGGCTAAGGGGCATTCTTCGTGATCTAAGGGGGCGCCCACGAGCGTGTCACAGACCCACGTGAGGTAAATCCCGCCTCACGACCTTAAATTCCTCTCTCATAGGTTGGTAATACCTGCTCTTGTTCTCGAACGAAGTTCCCGAGAGAGCGATCTCAAAACATCCTGGGTCTCCCCTGAAACCCGAGACGTGTGCCGCCCAATCATCCAGATCCGAAGGGCGAGATCGAGACACCTAACCAATCCTTAATGCCAAACCAATCCTTAATGCCAACAAAATTCAATTCATGTTCATTAGGGCGTCTAAAAGTTACAGTTTTGTCATAACAATTTACTGTCGCATAGTGTGCGGACAATCAGTCCATGCTCAAAATCACATCAAAGTCTCGGATGTCTAACAGTATCAAGTCTATAGGTAAAGCACACCCTTCAAGCAAAACCCCACAGTGTTTCTGAATTTTGCCTACAACCAATGTCTAGTCAAGAAGTGTCGTCAATCAAAACTTTAGCTTCCATGTTGCAAATAGAAAGTGTACCTCGAATCTCAGAGGTGGATGCCTTGGCCTCTCACTCTGTAAGGGCAAACACCCGACCATGAGTCTTTGGTCAGTCCCCTCGTCCCTTCACTGGACAGTTCCTTCACCGCAGTATGGACATGTCGGGCCCTGGTTCTCTCTTATGTCGCCTGAGAAGGTTTTCTGGATCTTCCTTCTCCCTTGATTATTATTTCCCCTAAAGCTTCTCTTTAAGGGTGGTCGAGTCTTTCTTCAAAAACTTCTAAACTGAGCTGGTCCCCTCCTTCCATCTTTCCTGAACCGGGACTCTTCGTCATCCCTTTCAATTTTCATGGTCAGATCCACTAAAGGGCAGAAGGTCTTTAAATTGGTTGATGTTACCCTCCCCCTTATTTTCGACGTGAGGCCTCTTTCAAACTTACTAGCTTTCTGTGCCTCGGTGTTAATGATATGTGGTGCATATCTTGACAATTTAGCAAACTTGGTCGCATACTGTTCTACGAACAAACCCACTTGTTGCAGCTCAATAAACTCGACTTCCTTTCTTTCCCATACAGAGTCAGGGAAGTACTTCTCATTGAAGGCTTCTAAGAAGTTCTCCCAGGTCACTTCTTTCCCTAACCTTTATCATGATTGTTTTACTGAGCCCCACCAGTGCTTAGCAACTCCCTCTAATATGAAGGCCCCTAACATAACCTTCTGTTCATCACTGCAATGCAACACTTCAAATATCTTTTTCACTTGCGTTTTCCACCGTTCTACTTTTTTACTCCCCCATGCCCTAAGAACGTCGAAGGTGCTAGCCTCCTGAACCTTTCTGTTAGTCCACCGTCAGTCTGCTCCGACGCAGGGGGAGTCGAGGCCGGCATACTATCTTTTATCATTTGAGTCATGACCCCCAAGGCCTTGAAGAATTCTCCAAGGGCCTCTGTGTTCTCATTACTAGAACTTGCATTATTAGTATGTGTCCTTGGCATCTTAGTCCAACAACAGGGGCACCCCAGTCACCAATCTATTTAAAACTACCCTAGAGACACTTTTACAACATTCTAGGCTAAGAATCATATCATGGCTACTCTGATACCATAATTGTTATAACCCCGCCCCCTAGCGCCTACCGTAACTTGCCGAAGGGCGACAGGGGGCAAGATCGCGGCCGGAGGTCGCGACTGGCACTCAGGTGGGAGTGGCTCAACGTACAAATAATATCGGAATAAAAGCAAACCACGAAACAAAATAAACTTATAAAACAAAAGGCAACAAACTGAGCAAAATAAAACCATTTCATATATATATATATATATATATATATATATATATATTCAATCTCCAAAAATTCTTTTACAAAATGTTCAAGGCGCTACCGGCCTGCCAACAAAATTACAATATTCATCAGAATGACATTGTGGCACCGCCACCAGACACCTACAATCAAAAGATTCCTGGACAGCACTTAAGCTTCAAAAGTCTGTCTACTATCGGTTCTCACTCTACATAGAGGGAAAAAGAATGGTATGATCTAAAATCCCACTAACTAAATAAGTACCCATGCATTCCTGCCTAAATGCACACATGAGGGAAAATAAGTCCACAGATTATTATAGGTCACGCGGTGTCACAGAACAAGGTCATGCATAGGAGTATTCTGACAGAAAAACAAAGTAAAGTTCAGATATGAAAACATCGCACATTCACATGAGCTAATAGTCACACAAACATTTCTCACGATCACACAGTTAGAAACTCAGCTAAAGCATACAGTTCATACGGACAGAAGCTAGCAGTCCCTGCTCCTAGAGTAGAAGTCTCATCGAGCAGGCTATGCCAATCCTATAACTTAGGATTTCTACCCTCATTCCAAAGGGAGGACAATGAAAAATGGAAGTCATATTTCGTAATGTCCTTACTCACACACACAATCCCCAGCTCGCTTTGAAGTTTTGATAGGCTGAGGCCTCGCAAGACACGACCCTCTCCTTGCGCATTTAGACGAGAGGACGTTACACCACCATTGGAGAACCCAATGCGTAGTGCCTATTACAATTTGAGGGGCCCGATCCACCCTGTTATTTACAGTTACCACCCCCTCCACTCATATCATTAGAGTCGGGGCAAAGTCAGAACTTGTCAGCAATAAAATATCCACTACCATTGGAAAACCCATTGTGCAGTAGTCGAACTTCACATGTATCAGTTCCATATAACAAAATTACAGTATCCACTACCAATAGAGGACCCATTGCGCAGTGGTCAGAAATCACATATATCAGTTTCATATAATAGAATCACAATATCCGCTACCAATGGAGGACCCATTGCGCAGTGGCCAGAAATCACATATATCAGTTCCATATAACATAATCACAGTATCCACTACCAATAGAGAACCCATTGCGCAGTGGCCAGAAATCACATATATCAGTTTCATATAATAGAATCACAGTATCCACTACCAATGGAGGACCCATTGCGCAATGACGAGAAATCACGTGTATCAGTTTCATATAACAAAATCATAGAATCCACTACCAATGGATGACCCATTGCGTAGTGGCCAGGAATCACATATATCAGTTTCATATAATAGAATCACATTATCCACTACCAATGGAGGACCCATTGTGCAGTGGCCAGGAATCACATATATCAGCTCATACTGTATAAGCATGCATAACATTCATTCAGTCATACTTACTCTTTTCAAGAGGTCAGGAACATTCAACATTTGTAGGACCACAATCATGCAATTTCGGTGTCTTATAACAGAAAATTTCAATCACCTTGCGAAAAGGTAAAGCTTCAAAAGCATCGATGCATGACATGTGCATAATTCATATACAACTTAAAATAGATTGTTGTTCCTATCAATTATGGGCATATACAGAATGAGGCATAGCATCCAAATTATGAAGGGAATTTAACTAAATTTCGATCCCAAATTGCTAACTGAGCATTACTAGATCAGTTAAGGGTTCAGTATTGCTAAATTCTGTCAATAGTGATATATGTTCGCAATTCAAATCTTAGCTTTCAACCTAGCATCAATTTTTAAACAATTTTAACATGCAACTTTCAGTAGATATTCAAACCTTTCAAATGGTTGTGGTTTCGGAGTAATTGAACTCCATTTGGTCAGCCAAAATCCATGGCAACAGAGAACAAAATTTTGAGTTTCTGTGAGATTTACCCATAGTGACCTACTGGAACATTCTTAAACATAACTCCCCATTTACACAGAATTTGAGTAAGGTTAAAGCATGAAAATCATAGAAGACTCATGCATCTATCAAATGGCTATGTCTTTTGTCATTTGGACTTCAATAAATCAGGCAAAGTTTTAATACAACAGAAACAATATTTCTGAAAATTATCACTGTATGTTAATAGTGACATATGAACACAAAATGAAACACATTTTCCAAATTATCAAGAATCTCAACTGGACATAAACATCAAACTCAAAATAGATTCAAAGATCTTTCCAGTGGTGATAATTTGAGGCAATTCTGAGATCATTTGGTAGGTCAACAGATAGTCACAAGAACCTCAATTCTCCTTGGATTTCCACAAACCATCCATGACACACTTCCAAAATCATCTCCTAACCCTTAATCTATGCAAGGTAACAACATGAAGTCAATTATAGCTTAATCGAAACTCACAAGAGTATCACCCCACAGATTTCAGGGCCATCAAAAGGGAATTCAGTGCTCATTTTTACCATGCAAAATAAGGCAAACTTTCTGGGGAATGTAGTCATCATTTTGCACATACTTATTTTCAAACTATGCTCAAACCGTGCTTCATTCATGTTTTCATGCTCATGGGTCTGCAAGGTAGTGATCTAGTTACCTTTGTGCCCCAATGGTGATCCCAATCTCCTTCCACAATCCACTTCACCAAGCTTCTCAAACTCTGCAACAATAGTACAAAAGGGCTGAACTTGGGCTCCCAAAACGTGAGGTGTAGAGAGAGAGAGAGAGACTTTATACTCCAAAAGTGGGGAAATGGCACTCTGGGCTTGCCATGTAGCCCTTTAATGGAATGTCAGTTGACAATTGGCACACATGGAAGGATGCCGTCAATAGGTGGCAGTCTTACTTCATGCACGGCAGTGACTTGATTCATGCACGGTGTTACACAGTCGGCGCTGGCTCTTTTTCTCTCTTCTCAGCCGACGCTGATCCTTTCTCTCTCTTTACAACCGGTGCTTGCTCTTTCTTTCTCTTCACAGCCTATGCTGATCCTTACTTTCTCTTTACAGTCGGCGCTGGCTCTTTCTCTCTCTTCACAGTCGGTGCTGATCCTTTCTCTCTCTTCACAGCCGACGCTGGTTCTTTCCCTCTTGTCGCCGCACGTGCTCATCATGCTCATGAAATTTGGGTCATTACACAAACATAGTACCCGAAACTTATTTAAACCTTCCAGAACAAAAACATTCAACTTTCCAAAAGATCTATGAACATATCTTTTATAAAAACAAACGCGTCCCAAGGGTACTTTCAAATTTGAACATTCAAAAACTTAAAATCTATTTTCTATGTGAAAATAGGGATTGTATACAATGAGACTATTTACTTTTGATATAGGGAGGTCACAATTGCCTTTTGATACGGGGAGGTCACAATTGCTTACAACCATCCGATGTGAAATTTGATAACTTGGGTGTGTTACAAATTCAAGAAAATTTCTTTTAAACTTTTAGCTTGGTCAATGAAATAAATGCAGCCACCCAATCTCATATCCAATAAACAAGATCAATTGTGACTACTTTGGACCTAAGGTAAATGGTCTCATTATATACTTTTTTGTGAAAAATAATTACCTGATGATTCTTAAATGTATTCCAATTTTTAAAAGGAAAATGTTTATATAGAGTCGAGGGTCTAAACAATCAAATTTGAGCCTACCTCAAAAATTCCACTAGAAGAGGTTGTTTTGATGACTAAATATCTTCAAATTGATCATCTCGATATTAAGATGCATAGGCATGAAAAAAAAATGGATTTCAAATTTTTAAAATAGGGAATTTTGTAACGCATTTTTGGACCGTCAATTTTTATGATTTTCAAGTTTTCATATATCTAACGATCTACACTATTTTTGAAGCTTTAAACTTTATAAATAAAGATGAAAATATATTTTAAGGCTATCACAAAGATTTTCCGTATTGAAACCACATTTCTCAACACTATTTGAAGGTAGGCTCTAATTTTATGGTTTAGAGCCTGGGCTCTATACAAACCGCACCCTTTTTAAAATTGAAAAAGTGGCCTATCACTTAATGTGCAATAACAAATAAGAAAATTACAAATATCCCCCCCTCCCCAAACTTGGAGTTTTTAGGCATCGTCCCCCCAACCTATCTTTTTATCACTACTTTTATCCCAAAAAAAACTTTTTTAGCAAATACTCCTAAATCAAAAAGTCATTGGTTTTTGGACAAAAATACCCCTTGTTCGTACACGATGATGTCACATCCCGGTAAGATGCTCAATTATTAGAAAGAATGCAGGACCTCATGGGCCTAGTGTCGTACCACATGGGCCTGTTGCAGACCGCATGGGCCTATTGTCGTACTGCATGGGCCTGTTGCCAAACCGCATGGCCCTATTGCCGGACTGTATTTTGGCAATGTCGAACCGTTTTGGGATATTGCCGGACGACTTGTTTATATTGTCGAACTGCCTTTTTATGTGTTATGGGAAAAGTTTAGTAATCACTGTTAGAATAGAGAGAGGGCATTTTGACTTTTTGACTAGGGGTATTTACTAAAACAAAGTTTGTTTTTGGGTTAAAAGTTGAGATCAAAATTGGTTGGGGGAAAATTGTAAAGAAAGTTAGGTCATGGTTTTTTTTTTATAATTTCCCTAAAAATACCACGTGCCTGCTTCAACATTATTTCTCCCTGTAAATGGGACACCGAGAGACCCTGCCTATGAAAAATAGAAGTATAAGAATACACTTTTTTGGTACGCCAATGCAGGCCACAGTTTATTCAATGGAGCCAAAACACTTTGTGGAAACCATCATTTCAACACTTTTTTTTTTTTTTTTGGTAAAACAATTATCATTTCAACATCCCTCTAATGATTTTACACCTTATTATGCTACTAGTACCCCTCAAAGAACTCCTATATTCTCTACGTAACCTGCAAATTTGTGTTTTAAAACTCATCGATTCCATGATGTTATTAACGATTCGGATCAGAAGCGATTGGGACTGAATGCACTTAATCTGCTCTAAGATAGTATAGGTCTTGGTTCAATTCTTGTTGGGTTTATGTGGCCTTTAAAGGCCATATGCGTGTGAATTAAAATACTTTTATTATAGTGAAACATAAACCAAGTAGGAGTGTGGTCCCTCGATGACCATACTAAGCCAATGATGTTTGCTTATACCGGACTGTGTTTATTGATCTAGGCCAGTCGGATGGAAAACCCGAGGTACTTGGGCATAAAGAATTAACAGAGGAGGATTTTAGGTTAGCCTTTGATGAGGACGGAGCTTATGTCTAGATGAGAGAGCCGAGAGACTGTGTGACCATTGTGTGTGATGGTAGGCCTACTGAGACGGGGGCCAAAACCTGATCCATGTTCCATCACACGGCATGCATATCGATAGATTGTTCGGGAAAGCCAAATATCCACATTTGGGTGAAGTGTATATATGTGCGAGAGATACCCCTATGCACCATAGAGATGTAGTCGCATCAGGTCGTGGTGACCTTGACTCGTCTCTAAGGGATGACATGTAATCCGCATACTGGGATTGCGCCCCCTTGATTCATCGATCTAACTTTGGTGACCTGCTAATGAGCCCCCTGCTTGGACTATGGGTCATGGGAAACACTGGGTCGATTCGATAAAGTTTGTGTGGTCTGTAGTCCGCAGCTGAAGGTGAAGTACCCCATATTTACATATTGAATTCCTAAAACCATATGGATCATTTTCCCATCATATTAATTTAATTGTGTTCATTTTATTATTGAAATAATTTTAGCTTTATTATATGAATTTTTATGAATCTCTCAATATTTTAATTATGTTTTTTGGACTTATAAAATACAATTATAGATTTTACAAAGTTGTAAAAATTCAAATATATATATTAATTCA
>NW_006497648.1:476089-488052 GCF_000471905.2 Amborella trichopoda
CAACATTTTCCGATAGATTTTTAGGTGAATCTTTAATTCTACATTTTAAGGTCGTAACCTTATATAAACTTTTTCCATATCAAAAGTATAAAAAAGGGGAAAAAAATAAAAGCTCCAAATGATCTTAAAAACAAAAAATAATCTCCCGAAGGAGGTGTTTTTTTTTTTTTCTTGAAACTATTCTAAAGAAGTATTTCCAATCATCATGCTAATGTTTTTTATCCTTAAGTAGTATTTTGCATTTTTAAGCCGTTATTTGGGCTTGGAGAGTAATACATCTTACCCGCCATGAACTCGCCCACCCATAGGGCCCAGCCGAGTTACACAACCAACTCTGAATGGGCTCGGTCAGGTCCCAGAGTGAGGATTGAATAAATTCTCATAAACCCACGCCACGGTGTACATGTGCTTTCGCTCCAATGTTTCAAAACCAGATCGTCCATTCACTAATTTCGAAAGAACTCAACCTATTCTAGGTGAGCCCCATAAATTTTGAAATATTCATGTACCACCAGAATATTTATACTATAAATAGTTTCAAAATGGGATAGGAGCCACCCATAATAAAGTTTAGACCATAAATAATTTCAAAATTGGCTAGTAATCGTTAATTACTATAGCCGTATTTCTGGTCTCATTCTGTGTGACTAATCGATATAGTGAAGTGATTAGTCACCTATGTATGTATGTGACTAATCTTATCATGATCTTTGTGTGGATCGAGGTTAAAAAATACATATTGGTGAACTTGATTAACGATTTAGAAAACCGGTTCAAATTGGTGATATGAGCAAATCAATCAATAAAAATTAAAAATATTTGAAATAAATGAAAAATATTAAAAAATATAAGTAGAATCGATTCTCTGAAAAGAAGCCTCCAGAACTTGTTCTCATATTTGGGCTGAACCAGACCAGCCCCACCGGTTCCCGATCCAAACCGTCTGGCTTCAATCCGATAGGCCGGTTTTTTAGACCTGGGTGTGTACCCATCCCCAACAACGTCACCACTGTATCCCTTTGAATATCCTAAATTCCCAACGAATCACATCACCCCTCTATCTCCAATGCTGACCACCACAAACACAAATGAAAATTCCTAATTAATACATGCAACCCTACCACTAATTAGAATTAGTGCATTCTATGCAAAGCCATGGCCCACACAATGAGCTTGGGTTAAGGGGACACGTGGCATGCACTGGTTAGTAGGCTAGACGCGTGGTGGGGCTCAAAGGCAAGTGGTGGTGGGGTTCACACATATGGGGCAGGAGCAACCGTTGTGGCCACTCTTGTCTCGTTCTCAACCTAAGTGTCTAAGACACGTCTTTGTGGCTAATTCCTTTCTTAAAATAAAAACAAAAAATCATATTTTTCAATATTTTCCTTTTTTATTACTATTTGTACTTTCTTTAAAAAAAATAAACATGATTAGAAAGATAAAAAAACAAAAACCATCAGAAAGATACAAAAAGAAAAATCATTAGAATGTTGGGGGCTTATGAGGCTTATTTCAATTTGGGGTTTTCTCTTTGTTTGTCTGCCATTTTAACTAACCATTTATAACTCTCATTTCTTTGTCCCCCACTTTTCAATTAGAGTTTCATTGTTTAAATCTAACTGCTCTGAGCTTAATTATTTGTATTTCATTTCTAGGGAAATTTATCAAAAAATTCCACACTTTTCACAGAGTTTAACACTTTACCCAGTTAATAATGTGCCATCATATGCATTTTAATATGAAATAATGTATACTCATACTGGCGAATAAGCTTCACCTCTCTTTTGAAACTTGTTATTTTGGAGCTGGAAAGCCTTACATCTCATAAAAAATCTATTGTCAATCCAAATTGTGAAGTTCCAAGTTCCGAAAATGATGCAGATCAGGCTGATCTATAAGTGATTAAATTTTTTGAAAATAGATGACCTAGATAATAAGTTAAGAGATGCAGTATTTTCTTGACTAAAAATCTTTTTTTATATCCATATATCTCAAAGTTGAGATGATTAATTTGAGGATTTTCCAGCTTCAAAATAACTTTTTGCAATGGATTTTTAAGGTACATCTTACTTCAATAGTATAAGATTGACCTGTTATATAAGCATTTTCCTTTTGAAAGAGAACCTAAATCCTTGGGATCTTATCATTTTGATAAATGAATGGGCTGACAAGGTAGTGTACTCATGAAACCTTATTTTATGACTTTAAAATATTTTCTTTTTCTTTTTTTAATAGACTTTAAAATATTATCTTATTGTGGAGTTAATATGAAAAATCGAAGGAAAAGTGTTTTATGCATCAGCCGATGCTATCCTACATTTGCATTCCCCCAACGCACCAAACCGCCATCTTAAAGACGAATATAAAGTGTGATCATCCCTCCAAAAAAAATAAAAATATAAGGTCAAAAGTTTTCTTCAAAATATTATTATTTTTAGTTAATAAAATGTACTTATTGTTACATCCTAATGATATTCCTATTAGAGATCACATATTCCTTAAAAATTAAGTCCAAAATCTAACTCAAAAATAGATCGTGAAGAGGGGAGACGTCTTTAATTGCAAGTCCGGGTCCAAGTACTCATAAAATGATGTCCAAAATAGAAAGGAGCTGTTTTTAGCTACCATGGTATATAAATAGAAGGAAAATGGTTTGATAGGGCTTCAGCCCTATCAAATATGTAAAGCCTCACGTGATAACTCATTGAAAATCATAATTCAAGTATTGGAAAAATTTTACATCGATCATCTCGAGTTGAAATTATGGTTGTGTAGAAAAATAAGGATTTTAAACTCTAAAATAAATGTATATTCTAACAGATTATCTGGACCGTTCATTTTCACCTAAAAATAAATATTCAAATTTTATTGTTGGTGTTGAAAATTGATTTTAGAGCCATCATAGATATTTTCGTTGACAAAAATGTTTTCCAGACAAGGATTTGGGGTGAGGCTTTATTTGGTTTTCATAAAGCCTAGGCCTTATAAAAACTTCATCGTAAATAAAACAATGCAAAGGATTAAAGTACGACTTCAACAAAAACGTATTACTTTTTGGATTTCATGGCGAGTGAGTACATTATAATAAGAAAAATGTATTAATTTTTATATACTTTTGATAAAAATAAGGTTACAATTACTCTTAGAAGTTAGATATAAAATTAGATGATTGTATTGTGTTATTTACAACATTTAAAAACATAATTTCATAAATTTTCTCACTTATCCCTGACCATCTATTTCGACATCTGACGTCTAGCGATGATTCAACGTTCTCACACTGAATGTATACCATTTTTGTGTATACAATCCCATATAATATTTTACAATTCAAGGACTTGGGTGTTGGGCATCCAACAAAAGGCCAAAAACCAGTATAATTATACCTGTATACCCCCCCCCGCCCGGAACACCTCAAACACCAATTTGAACTTTAACATAACAAGGCTTAAAGTGGAAGTTGAGCCATTTTGCTCTCTTTCTTTGTACACATTAGTGTGTTTGCCTCTAATTTATTTTGTTATACATGGAATAGTTGAAAGGAAACATAGAAATATTGTAGAATTAAGCCATTCAATGATATTTCATGTAAGAATTGCTAAACTTTTTAGGTTGACGCCTTTTATACTGCAATAGTTGTTATCAACAGAATTCCCTCTACCAATTTAAAAATAGATTCACCGTACTCATTATTGTTTGGACGCTTACCAGACTACTTCTTACTTCAAGTATTTAGTTGTCACTGTTTTCCATTTCTTCGAGATTATGCTACAAACAAATTTAATCCTCGTTCTCATTCCATGTGTAGTCTTGGGATATAATATTCATCCACCCACAGGCTGATTCTATATCTCTAGACATTATATCCTGATCTAAACCAAATTATGTGTTTGATATGTGTCACGACCCCGCCCCCTAACCCTAAACCGTAAAAGCCGGCGGCGGCAGTGCGGGACCGCGACGTGAGGTGGTGAACGCCACTCAGGTGGGAGCAGCTCAATCGCATGAAAATGCAGAATCAATAGCAAACCATGAAAGCAAAGCTAAAATCTACACAAAGAGACAGATATCATTCCAAAAGAACAGTCATTTCCATTTCACTAGATATCCAAAAGTTCTTACAATTTTCTTCAAGGCACTAATGGCCCAAAAAATACAAAGTGTAAAGTACCCATCACAGTGGTAACACCACCAAAAACATATTATAGAAAGCTTCGAAAGGCAGCACTTCAGACTTCAAGCTGCAAGCACCCGAGTACAACACAGCTACCCGCCTTCAATTCAAAAACTAACACTTTCTCTCTACAGTCATGTAAATAAGATGGAATGAGCTATCAATCCAATAAGCAGATCTACACCATTGCATCTTAACTATTACAACAGTGGTAACAGTAAGCAGTGCACACTTATTCACAGAATAATAAGGGGGAGTTATCTAGAATGCCTTTCAGTGTTCTAACAGTATAATAAAAAAAGCAGTTCAATACACAAAGCATAAGTCATAATCATTTTACATTAGGCAGAACAATCAAGTTAAAAGATCACAGTTACAAAAACTAGAGAGAGGCAGTCACACCCCAAGAATTTACAATACAAATATTCCTGAGATGTGACAGTCAAAACATATACACATGTCACACCCCAAGAATTTATAATACAATTATTCCTGAGATGTGACAGTCAAAACATATATACATCTCTTGATAGGACAAATTTACAGTGGTGAGATCTTACAAAGTAACAAAAAAAAAGCTAGCACAACAACAATATCTTCCAAGGTTGATCTTGACTAACACTCAAAATGAATCTGCATTTATCCTGAAAAATGTTTACCATAGTTTGATGAGTTTAGCTACTCAGTAAGTGATCATCATAATCCTAAAATGATCATCATAATCCTAAAAATAATCATGGTTAGAAGATATGAACAAACTTTCAAAATGGAGGTCAATAAAAAAACAATGCAAGCACAAGCATTTATAGATAACAATTTCACTTTCAGAAATGCACAATTAAATATAATCTAAATGATTAAAATGCATATAACACTTTAACGGCAAAGCATAATTCAAAAGATTCTACAAAATTACCCTACTGGCGTCCCAAGTAGGTCACCAATATACCCCATCAGCGTCCTGATGGGTCCACTTAATCCCTATCGGTGTCCCAAATAGGTCCACTTAATCCCTGCATGTCGAATTATACCTCACCAGCGTACCGGATGAGTCCACTTAATCCCTACCGGTGTCCCAGATAGGTCCACTTAAACCTCACCGGCGAATCGGATGAGTCCACTTGTATACTTAAAGTATTTCTAAATCTCTTTAAACATTCGAAAGCAGCAATATCATGTACTCAACATATCCTTGAAATCATTAATATGAATTTCACCGAAACCATTAATAACAGTCACTTTCAATAACATTTCAAAAATAACCAATCAAATATTTTGGGCTCAAATTTAGAAAGGTAACAGTTCATAAAGACATTCTAGCATAATTGTCAGTTTAATTTGTATAGAAAAACTCTTATAGAATTTCAAGAATACGGAATTATCACAATTTATGAGATGTCAATTCGCAATTAAACATTTCACAACAAAGCTATAATCAATTGCAAAAATATCTGTTTTTAAATAATAAGGTAGTCATTGCACATGAAATTCATAATGTCTAAATATTCAAAAACAGTAGAAAGAAATCTCACAATTTTACTAATAGCAGAAATATCACATTTATTTCTAATAATTTTATTTCTAAAATTTTCGAACAATAGATAAGAAAAATAAATAAATAAATTTATTTCTAAGAATTTACAGCATTTAAAATTTCTAATATTATAATTTTATTAAAAAGATTATTTTTCAAAATAATGAGGTCACTTGCGCATAAAATTTATCGCGCCTAAAATTCATGATAATAAACAGAAATAATTATTTCATTTCATTTTTAAAAAGAACGGATTATTTTTCAAGATAATGAAGTCAGTTACTTAAAATATTTGAGAGGGCACTTCCGATAAAAATTCAGCTAGAGAGAGAGATCTCAAAATTTTCTAGGGTGGGAGTCCTTGCCTCTCGTATTTAAATTCTTACGACACCTTATTATAATATTTTATTAAGTTACACCTCATACACGAGGTGTAACCGTTATATTACCCCTTATATGCTTAAAGCCCAAGTCCACTGGACGTGGCAAGGAAGGAGCAAACAAAAGAACTTCAACCAAAAGATTTTGAAAACAGTGATGGTCCTTAAGGACCATCATGCTTATATGAACCATCACTTATTAAAAAAATTTCCCTATTTGTTTTTTTTTTTTTGGAATTTTAGAATTATTACATTCTTCCCCCTTTAAAGAAATTTAGTCCTCTAAATTTGTGTGCCTGATTACTGAAAAAGATAGGGATATTTTTCTCTGATATCGTCTTCTCGTTCTCAAGTCGACTCTTCTCTTGAATGGTACTGGCATAATATACGGACCAAAGGAATCTCTTTGTTGTGCAACACTTGTACCCTTCTATCCAGTATCAAAATTGGCTCCTCAATGAAGGATAAGACCTTCTTAATCGGTAAAGGTTCATATTTCAAGATATGGGATGGGTCGGGCTGATATTTTCGCAGTGACGATACATGGAAGACATTATGGACGTTTGTCAATTCTGGTGGTAAGGCAAGTTTATAAGCGACACTTCTGATTCTTTCCAGGATTTTAAATGGTTCGATGTAACGTGGGCTGAGCTTTCTTTTCTTGTCGAACCTGATAATGCCTTTTATTGGTAAGATCTTTAGGAAAACTCGATCACCTTCCTCAAATTCAAGATCTCTCCTTCGGTTATCGGCATAACTCTTTTGCCGACTCTGAGCTGTCTTAAGCCTTTCTCGAATTAATGCTAGCTTATCTGTGGTTACCTGGACAATTTCTAGCCCCAAAAGCTTCCTTTCACCAACCTCGTCCCAACAGATGGGTGACCTGCATTTCCTTCCATACAGGGCTTCATATGGTGCCATTTGGATACTGGCTTGGAAGCTATTATTATATACAAACTCAATCAAGGGTAAATGGTCATCCTAGCTTCCTGTAAAGTCAATGACACAGGCCCTCAGCATATCTTCCAAAGTTTGGATGGTCCATTCCGATTGTCCATCAGTTTGGGGATGAAAGGCAGGGCTAAAGGTGAGTCTCGTCCCCATGGCAGATTGTAGCTTAGCCTAAAATTTAGAAGTAAACCGAATATCCCTGTCTGATACAATACTGACCGGAACTCCATGCAACCGCACAATTTTCTTAATATACGACTAGGCCAGTCGATCCAAAATGTACGTTATACGAATTGGCAAAAAATGGGCAGCTTTGGTCAGCCGGTCTACAATGACCCAAATGCTATCATGTCCTGAATTTGTTCTAGGCAAGCCAGAGACAAAATCCATAGAGAAGTGTTCCCAGTTCCACTCTAACACGGGTAAAGGGTGCAACAACCCAGCGGGCTTTTGATGTTCAGCTTTTACTTGCTGGCATATTAGGCACTTAGACACAAATAGCGCTACTTCTTTTTTCATATTATTCCACCAAAAGGTTTTCTTCAAGTCCTGATACATTTTAATACTTTCGGAATGTATCGTATAACGAGAGTGATGTGCTTCTTCCAATATAGTTTTCTTCACACTCTCATCATTCGGGACACAAATCCGACCTTTTAATCTTAACAAATCCTCACTACATATAGAGAATTCATCTCTCTTTTCTTGCTTCACCTCTTCTACAATTGTTATAAGCTGAGGGTCTTTCTTTTGTGCCGATCGAATCTGTTGGATTAATTGAGGTTCTGCCTTAATGTTGGCAATCATACTTACCACACCATTAATGGACGAAGCCGGATGCCAATCCACTATTTCTTCTAACAATCTCATTTCTTGGATCATTATATGAGCTAAGACTCCCGTAGATTTTCTACTTAGAGCGTCGACCACAACGTTGGCTTTTCCTGAATGATAATAGATTGTACAATCATAATCTTTTAAGAAATCCATACATCTTATCTGTCGCATATTTAAATCCTTCTGAGAGAAGAGGTATTTCAAGCTCTTATGATCTGTGTATATTTCAAATTGCTCACCATATAGATAATGCCTCCACATTTTCAAAGCGAATACTATTGGAGCCAGTTCCAGTCATGAATTGGATATTTTTTCTCATATTCTTTCAACTTTCTGAATGCATATGCCACTACTTTCCCATATTGCATTAATACACAGCCCAAGCCTTTATGTGACCATCACTATAAATCACAAATCCCCCACTCCCCTCAGGAATAGTTAAAATAGGTGTTGAAGTTAATCGAACTTTTAGTTCTTGAAAACTCTCCTCACATTCACTTGTCCACTCAAATTTGACATTTTTCTGTGTCAATCGAGTCAATGGGGTTGCGATTCGAGAAAATCCTTCTACAAATTTTCTGTAATATCCTGCCAACCCCAAAAAGCTTCGAACTTCAGTCATATTACTTGGTTGTTTCCAATTAACAATGGCTTCAACCTTTGAGGGATCAACTGATAGACCTTCCTTCGATATGACATGTCCTAAAAATGTCACTTTTTCAAGCCAAAATTCACATTTACTAAGTTTGGCATACAATTTCTTTTCTCTTAATATTTTCAATACCATTCTTACATGTTGCTCATGTTCCTTCTGATTCTTGGAATAAATTTAAATATCATCGATGAATACCACAATAAATTTATCCAAAAGGGGTTAAAGATCTGATTCATCAAATTCATAAATGCAGCCGGTGCATTGGTTAATCCAAAAGGCATGACTAAAAATTCATAATGGCCATACCTTGTTCTGAAAGCTGTCTTGGGAACATCTTCACTTTTAATCTTAAGCTGATGGTATCCAGATCTAAGATCAACTTTTTAAAATACTTGTGATCCTTGTAATTGATCAAATAAATCATCAATTCTAGGTAATGGATACTTATTTTTCACTGTCACTTGGTTCAACTGTCTATAATCGATACACGATCTCATATCCCATCTTTGTTTTTAACAAACAATACCGGAGTACCCCAAGGTGACACACTGGGCCTGATAAAACCTTTATCTAATAATTCTTCCAATTATTGTTTCAGTTCCTTAAGTTCTGTAGGTGTCATTCTATAAGGTGCCTTAGAAATTGGGGCTACCCCTGGCAATAATTCAATAGAGAATTCACTTTTCCTGTCAGGCGGTAATCCTGACAATTTTTCCGAAAAAAAGTCGGGAAATTTTGGGATAACCGGAGTGGTATCCAAATTTATCTCTTCCTTCCTATCTTCTTTGATATAGGCAAGAAAGCCGTGACACCCTTTTCGAATGAGCCAATTAGCTCGAATACAGAAGATTAAATATGATGGGGAGTCTTTTTTGATACCATTAAAGTAAAATACTGGTTGATTCGAAATACTAAAGGTAACCATTTTTTTGCAACAATTAATACTTGCATGGTATGCAGAAAGCCAATCCATGCCTACGATTACATCAAAATCTTGAATTTCAAGGAGTATTAAATCAACCAACAGTTCATTTTCTTCTATCTTTATTACACAGGATTTGTACATTATATTGGTGTCAATTGAATTTCCCATCGGTGTGGCTACCTCTAGAATGTATTCTAATTGTTCTGGTTCTACCTTAAGTGGCATGCAAAATGTGGTGACACAAATGAATGAGTAGATTCAGGATCAATCAATACATGAGCTACTTTTTGGAAGATAATAAGAGTACCTTGGATCACTGATTTTGAGGCCTGAGCATCTTGCTCGGTGATCGCAAATACTCATCCCTTCATCTGAGGCTTTTGAGCTATCTCTCCCTGCTTTGGAAGCTGTTGCATCTGTAAGCTAGGACATTGTCTAATCTGGTGCCCCAATTTTTCACATTTAAAATAGGCTCCGGTATTCTAATAATGAGGGCTGGATCCATGATTTTTCCTACATTTTTTATATGGTTCTATTGGGCTTTGCAGTGGCAAGGGCCTTAGCTTCTTGTTTGGCCTTTCAAACTGTTGTCGATTAGATGATGTGGGTCAAACATGACTTTTCTGATTTTTCATCTTTTGGTAATCTTCGAAATCTTTTTCGACAATTTGGGCTCGATCCACTATTTTAGCATAAGTTCTCAATTTCAAGACTGATATCCTTCTTCTGATAGCTGGCCTGAGACCCCTTTCAAATTTTTTCACCTTTCTTGCCTCATTGTTAATCATATGTGGTGCAAACCTGGCCAATTCAGTAAACTTGGCCTCGTACTGTGCTACTGTCCGATTTTTTTGGATTAATTCCAGAAATTTCATTTCTTTTTTGTCTCGAATAAAATCTGGGAAATACTTTTCATTAAATGCCTCTAGAAATACTTCCCAAGTCAATGGTTTATTTTCTTTGACCAACACTCTTTTTGTCATTTGCCACCAATGTTGTGCTTCACCTTCTAACATAAAAACTGCCAAGGCCACTTTCCTATCATCTGGATATTCGATTACCTCGAATATTTTCTCTAATTGCATAATCCATCAATCGGCTTCCAGTGGGTTTACAGCACCCATAAAAGAAGGTGGGTTCAATTTCTTAAATTGTTCGATATTACTCCCACCATTTCCCATAACTTACTGCCTGGGTGGATTGTTGTTTTCCATCTGATGTTGCATTAGAGCAACCATATTTTTCAAGACTTTATGAATTCCTTCCATATTAGCTTCAGCTATTCTGGATCTTGACTTCGTCCAATCTGTAAATGCAATAAATGTAATTTTAAGTACATTCTTTATAAATTTCCTAAGAATCTTAAATCTATTGCTCTGATACCATATTTGTCACACCCCAAGAATTTACAATACAGATATTCCTGAGATGTGACAGTCAAAATATATATACATCTCTTGATATGACAAATTTACAGTGGCGAGATCTTACAAAGTAACAAAAAAAAAAGCTAGCACAACAACAATATCTTCCAAGGTTGATCTTGACTAGCACTCAAAATGAATATGCATTTATCCTGAAAAATGTTTACCATAGTTTGATGAGTTTGGCTACTCAGTAAGTGATCATCATAATCCTAAAAATAATCATGGTTAGAAGATATAAACAAACTTTCAAAATGGCGGTCAATTAAAAACAATGCGAGCACAAGCATTTATAGATAACAATTTCACTTTCAGAAATGCACAATTAAATATAATCCCAATGATTGAAATGCATATAACATTTTAACGGCAGTGCATAATTCAAAAGATTCTAAAAAATTACCCTACTAGCATCCCAAGTAGGTCACCTATATACCCCATCAGCGTCTTGATGGGTCCACTTAATTCCTATCGTCATCTCAGATAGGTCCACTTAATCCCTATCGCCGTCCCAGATAGGTCCACTTAATCCCTGCAGGTCCACTTATACCTCACCGGCGTACCGGATGAGTCCACTTAATCCTATCGGCATCCCAAATAGGTCCACTTAAACCTCTCCGGCGCACCGGATGAGTCCACTTGTATACTTAAAGTATTTCTAAATCTCTTTAAACATTCAAATGCAGCAATATCATGTACTCAACATATCACTGAAATCATTAATTTGAGATTCACTGAAACCATTAATAACAGACACTTTCAATAACATTTCAAAATAACCAATCAAATATTTTGGGGTCAAATTTAGAAAGGTAGCAGTTCGTAAAGACATTCTAGCATAATTGCCAGTTTAATATGTATAGAAAAACTCTGATAGAATTTCAAGAATACGGAATAATCACAATTTATGAGATGTCAACTCGCAAGTAAACATTTCACAACAATGCTATAATCAATTGCAAAAATATCAGTTTTTAAATAATAAGGAAGTCATTGCACATGAAATTTACAATGTCTAAATATTCAAAAACAAAAGAAAGAAATCTCACAATTTTACTAACAGCAGAAATATCACATTTATTT
>NW_006497648.1:491976-510184 GCF_000471905.2 Amborella trichopoda
ATAGTTTTATGAGTTTGGTCTACGCAGTAAGTGATCATCATAATTCTAAAAATAATCATGGTTAAAAGATATAAACAAACTTTCAAAATGGAGGTCAATTAAAAAATAATACGAGCACAAGCATTTATAGATAACAATTTCACTTTCAAAAATGCACAATTAAATATAATCCAAATGATTGAAATTCATATAACATTTTAACGGCAGTGCATAATTCAAAGGATTTCACAAAATACCCTACTGACGTCCCAAGTAGGTCACCTATGTACCCCATCAGCGTCTTGATCGGTCCACTTAATCCCTATCGGTGTCCCAGATAGGTCCACTTAATCCCTGCAGGCCCACTTATACCTTATCGGCATACCGGATGAGTCTACTTAATCCCTACCGGCGCCCCAGATAGGTCCACTTAAACCTCACCGGCAAACCAGATGAGTCCACTTGTATACTTAAAGTATTTCTAACCCTCTTTAAACATTCAAAAGCAGCAATATCATGTACTCAATATATCACTGAAATCATTAATATGAATTTCACTGAAACCATTAATAACAGACACTTTCAATAACATTTCAAAAATAACCAATCAAATATTTTGGGCTCAAATTTAGAAAGGTAGCAGTTTGTAAAGACATTCTAGCATAATTGCCAGTTTAATATGTATAGAAAAACTCTTATAGAATTTCAAGAATACGGAATTATCACAATTTATGAGATGTCAATTCGCAATTAAACATTTCACAACAATGCTATAATCAATTGCAAAAATGTCAGTTTTTAAATAATATGGCAGTCATTGCACATGAAATTTACAATGTCTAAATATTCAAAAACAGTAGAAAGAAATCTCACAATTTTACTAACAGCAGAAATATCACATTTATTTCAAATAATTTTATTTCTAAAATTTTCTAACAATAGATAAGAAAAATAAATAAATAAATTTATTTCTAAGAATTTACAGCATTTAAAATTTCTAACATTATAATTTTATTAAAACGATTATCTTTCAAAATAATGAGGTCACTTGTGCATAAAATTTATCGTGTCTAAAATTCATGATAATAAACAGAAATAATTATTTCATTTCATTTTTAAAAAGAATGGATTATTTTTCAAGATAATGAAGTCACTTAACTAAAATATTTGAGAGGGAGCTTCCGATAAAAATTCGGCTAGAGAGAGATCTCAAAATTTTCTAGGGTGGCAGTCGTCACCTCTCGTATTTAAGTTCTTAGGATACTATATTATATTCTTTTATTAAGTTACACCTCACACATGAGGTGTAATCGTTAAATTACACTTTAAACGCTTAAAGCCCATGTCCTTTAGTGGACGTGGCAAGAGCAAGGCTGCAAAAGCTTTAAACCAAAAGCTTTTGAAAGTAGTAATGGTCCCTAGGGACCATCATGCTCATATGGACCATCACTTATTAAAAGTTTCTTTTTTTCTTTTCTTTTTTTGTTTTTTGAAATTTTAGGATTATTACAGAGGCCTGCTTTTGGAGTAGAAGTTTCATAGCTCAAGCTAAGCCAATCCTGCCGCCTGAAACCTCTACCCTCATTCAAGAAGGAGGACAATGACAAGTGGGTGCCCCACTCCCCACATACATTCCCAGCACGCTTTGGGGTTTTCGCAATGACCTTGCAAGACACAACCCTCTCATATGCCCTTCCGGCGAGAGAGAGTTACAATACCATTGGGTGATCCAATACGTAGTGCTCATAATAATTGGGGGGTGCGACCCACCTAATTTCTCAATTTTCCCTTCTCGACCCCTATTTTATCATTGAGGTCAAGGTACAATTCACAATTACCGGTATGCAGTATCCAACTACCAATGGGTGACCCATTGCGTAGTGATCAGTGTCACAGTATATCACAGCTTGTCAGTTTCACAGTGTTTTCCTCGGTATACAGTGCCACTACTAATGGGTGCCCCATTGCATAGTGGTCATCTCATGATATATCTCACAGTGTGTCCCAGTACAACAGTCCCCACTACCAATGGGTGTCCTATTGCGTAGTGGTCAAGAATATAAGGGCTTACAACATCAGTGCTTCCTTAGTATAACAGTACCACTACCAATGGGTCTCCCATTACGTAGTGGTCAGTATTGCATTATCATGGTTCCAATATCACAATATTAGTAACAGTATCACAGTTATAGTGACAACATCACAGTAATAGTGGCAATATCATAGTAACGGTGGCAATATCACAGTAATAGTGGCAGTATCAATCTTAAGCATTTCAGATTAATTTCTTACAATTAGAGGCAATGACGTGCGCTCGCAAATAGGGTTGTAACTTTTAGTCCATTTGGAATTTTGAAAATGGTTCCAAAACCAATTTTTGTACTAGATACACAAATCTTTCAAACATTGGTGTCTGGAAGACAATTGACCCCGTTTGACCCCTTAGAGGTTCAAAACGTTGGGGGTTTATTGGCTGTATCCTACTGTGTATAGGAGACATCAACGTACCCTGCTTCAAACCATGATAACTTTCAATCCATGAAGAATTTCGAGACAATTTCAAAATTAAACTTTAAACCAAGACACATATCTTCCTAACAATGTTAATTTAAAAGCATTTGGACTCTATTTGGTTTTTCAAAGGTCTGTGCCAAACAAGATGATAGTTCTGAGTTTTACCAAAACTGTCTACAGTGATATATCTTCACAAAATGATACATAACTTTCAATGTAAGAATAATTTCAAGACAATCTCTCCATTTAAATTTTAGCCCTTTCAAAGACCTTTCAAAAGACTATGGTTTGACAGGAAATGGATTATGTTTGGTCAATTAAAACCAGTACCAACAGTAGTGTCAGTTACAAATCTAGGAAAAACAATCAACAGTGACGTATATGTACATTTTGAAACATAACTTCATTTCTATAAAGAATTTTGATAGTGGACAAACATAAACATTTTACTAGACTCGCATATCTTTCCAATGGCGGTAATTTGAGGCCAATCAGACCTCATTTGGCTATCGAAAATCCCCTTAAAAAAATGTGTATATTCTTTGAATTTCACAGTAATGATACACATGCCTCAAGAACCTGTTCCATAACCTCAATCTCATGGTAACGAACATAATAGCTATTGTTTTCTCACAATATGCACACATAAACATGCATTTCTTATAGAATTATGAATCATACATTCATTCTCGACATCCACATTCATCATCGAACAAAATCCCCAAATTTCAGTGAACAAGGCATAAGAGATTGTCAAACCACATGCACTTTCATTACTCATCTCATAAACATATAATACATGCATCCTTATGACTGCAATGCAATGGTGATGAATCCACTTACCTAAACAGTAAAGGTGCCTTCTCAAAAACTCTTCGTTCACAGCTCACACCCACTCCAAACCTTTGCCTTAGAGAGAGAGACGGAGAGAGAGAGATGAAGGAAGAATGAGTGGTGTGGGTGAGAGAGAGACTTAAGTACTCAAAAGATTAGGCGGCTGTCCAAGTGGCACCAAGGATGGGCAAGTGGCACCCAGAACACAACAGATGGCAAACGTCCTTTATGCTCGTCAGAGCCATAGCCGACGATGCATAGTCGGTGCTAAGCACACGACGTTGCGCAGCCGGCGTTGTTCAAACGGCGCTACCCATCTTACCATTCACGTGTGGCGTTGCTCCTAGACACACGCGATGTTGCGCTTTCATCACTGCGAGCCCTCTTTGCCTTGCGCTCTCATCGCCACGCATTCTCATCGCAGAGCGCCCTCATCACCGTGCACCCTCATCGCCGCGCGCCCTCATCACCGTGCCCTCATCGTCGCGCACTCTTATCGTCGCGCGCCCTATCTCCACAAGCCTTCGTCGTTGCACGCCCTCATCGTCGCCCGCTCTTATCACCGTGCGCCTTATCGTCGCCCACCCTATGGCTGCGCGCCCTCACCGTCGTGCGCTCTCTTCATCGTGTGCACTCATCACCACTAAAAATTCTTGGTCCTTATATAGTGCTCAGATTCAGGAGTAGCAATCCACTTATGCAGAATAGTGAGAGTGTTATGATCCTGGCATACAAACTCCTTCCTCTTTCGATTCATCGCCACCACATGAACCAACTATACATGATGCCCTTAATGTATTTGGTCTCTCAGTTTCTACTTCGCCCATCACCAATGATAGCTCTTCAACTTCTCTTATAGACGAATATGTCACCACTGCAACACCAATCCAAGATGTCTCGGATGATTCAACATACATTCAGTGTGATGAACATATTGCTACTCAAGAAACCAACCAATCTCACTTTTTACTAGCCTCTGAGCATCATCATCATCACATGGTCACAAGATCTTAAGATGGTATTTGAAGACCTCATATTCCCCCATCCATGGTAGTAATCTCAAGTGCTCCTACTTTGGAAGCTATCCCTTTTGAACATAAAATCATTAAGTCTACGTTGGGTCATCCAGGTTGACTTCATACAATGGAAGAGGAAATTGATGCCTTACGTGTTAATTCAACTTGGGAGCTAGTTCCACGTCTTTCAGGTATGAATATTGTTGGTTGTTGTTGGGTCTATAAAACTAAATTAAAGCCTGATGGTAAACTAGAGAGACTTAAGGCCTGATTGGTTGCTAAAGGATACAACCATGTTGTTGGAATTGATTTTTCTGAAATATTCAGTCTTGTTATTAATCATACTAATATTTGAATTGTGCTTACCATAGTTATCGTGTGTCACTAGTCTATCAAACAACTTGATGTGAAAAATGCTTTCCTACATGGATTTCTTAAGGAACCTGTATTTATAGAACATCTTAGATTTGTTAGCTCAAAATATCTAAATCATGTCTGCAAATTAAAAAAAGCTTTATATGGACTCAAGTAAGTACCTCGGGCCTGATTTGAATGATTTAGTGCCTATTTATTATCATTGCGGTTTTATTACAGTGTAGCTAATTCATCTCTATTTGTTTTTTGTGCTACTCATGGCACTATTATCATTCTTCTTTATGTTGATGATATTATTATTACTGGTAATAATTCAAATCTTCTAGACTTGTTCATTTCCCAACTTGAAAGGGAATTTGCTATGAAAGATCTTGAACCTCTTCACTACTTTCTTGGCATAAAGATAACTTATCTTTCATATGGGATTTTTCTCTCAGAAAATAAATATACTCGAGACCTTCTTGATCGTGCTTAGATAAACGGTGCTAAATTTATTCCAACACCAATGACCACGAAGAGTAATATTTATGAGAATTTTGATCCATCTCATGATCCATCTCTTTATCGAAGCATTATTGGTGCACTCCAATATATTACCATAACACGGCCAGACCTTTCCCACAATGTCAATTTAATGTGTCAATTTATGTATGCCCCTACTATTGCATATTTTTAGACAACTAAGCGGATTCTTTGTTATCTCAATTATACGCAATTTTGTGGTATAATAATATTATCTGCTAGTTCCCTTGAGTTATATGTCGTCTCTGATGCAGACTGGGCAAAGTGTCCAACCACTTGTCGTTCCACCACTGGTTTATGTACCTATCTTCGTTCCAATTGCATATTTTGGAGTGTTATGAAACAGTCGACTATGGCTCGTTCTAGTGCTGAAGTAGAATACTAATTTATGGCATCCACTACTGCAAAATTGATATGGCTTTTTTTATTCTTGGAGACATAAGGTTGTCACTTCTTCAACCACCAACACTTTTTTTTTGACAATATTAGTGCTCTACATGACAGTTAATCATTATAGATACCCTATTTTTAAAACTGGGGAATTCTATGATTTTTCTAACCTAAGAAACCCATAGGACCATACTATTTTAGTAAACCCCTAAACCATAGACCACCATAATCCATGGTCCCATCCTATGATCCACACCTAGCAAATCTTGTAGCTTTTAGTAGTTATCCATTATACACCTAGCAAATATCATAGTTTTTAGTAGTTATCCATTCTACACTTAGCAAATCCCATAATTTTTAGTAGTAATCCATTCCACACCCATGGCTTTAGTAGTTATCCATTTTACACCTAGTAAATCCCATGGTTTTAATTGTTATCTATTTTACACCCCTATTGAGTCTATAATATAAAAAAAACTAGCGTGCCTCTTTGGGTGGGACATGTAGACCAGGAAATCAAAGAGAGGTGGGATGGGGGAGGCTAGGAAATCTAGAGAGAGAAAGAGCCCAAAAAAAAAGCTTAGAGAGAGAGAGAGCCCAGAAAAACCTGAGCCTTGGAGAAACCAGAGAGAAAACTATGAGATATCCTAGATCTAGACAAGTTCTAAGCAAACGCTAGCCATTAAACCTGCAACCCTAAGCTTAGAACATGTCCAAGACAACCATTCAACCAAGCCAAGGATTGGTCAACATTGAAGAGAGACAAAGGGATCCCCGGTATAAACATAGTCGTCGCGATCCTGATATGGGTGAGGCCTCGAAGCCCCAAGTTTGTTGGGCCAAGTGGCTCGGTCAGGTATTTTTCTCATCATCTTTTCCTTTATTTTTTAGTTATTTTGTTAGATCAAGGATTTTATTTTTATTTTATTCAATCTTTCGTGTTTTTTGGATCGATGCTAGCTCTGCCACTGATCTGATAGTAGATCTATTCATTTTTTTAATAGATTTGGCCTCGAATCAAAATTTGATTGTCCCACTCTCTATCGCTTTTTTAAATCAATTTTTGGTATGGATCTGAGCGATCTTTAGCTGAAGATCTCTTTGATTGCATCGTAAACAATCATGTTTTTTATGCACGGACAAAGCACATTGAGTTAGACTATCATTTTGTGCATGAAAAAGTTGCTCTTAGATTATTTATCACTTGTTTTGTTTCTTCTCGCAATCCAGTAGTTGATATTTTCACCAAGCCTTTGCCCTGAGATGTTTTTCAAGATCTTTGCTTCAAATTTGGGTTTCAAATGCTTCAACCTCCGAGTTTGAGGGGGTAATAAAAACAGAATCCAAAAATAGAAAAGTGTATATTACAAGATAAAGAGATATTGCTCTTTCCTTTTGAGAGAAGAATGTACAACTTTAGAGGGTTTGCATGCTTGCAATAGGGATTTACAAAAGGGAAAGGTTTCTATGCTTCCCCTACAACATAGAAGATCTATGCTTCCCCTACCATCCAACCGTCTAATTTTAATCAAGAGTGCTACTCACCTTTTGATCTTAATTCCGACATCTCAAAGTATTTTATTTTTATTTTTTTATACGAATTGTGTGAATATGAAATTTAGAATGTGCCATCTTCTCATTAGGGCGCACCAATAAAAAATATTAAAAATAATTTTTTGATAAAATATAATGACCAAAATACCCATTAAAACTTTTAGGGGTATTTTGGTTATTTTATTTTATTGAAAATATTTGTTTTATATTTTTCACTAGTGCAAATTTAATAGGGGAATGGACATACAAAATTTGGTGTCAAAATAGTTTATAGAAAAAAAATTAAAAATAAAATAGTGTAATGACGTGACATTATGATTGGGCAATCTTATAAGGGGAAGTATATAAGTTGTATGTTGTAGGGGAAGCTTATAAAGTTTACCTTTTACAGAATGGAAGGGAGACTTTAGTGTTGAGAGAGATAGAGACTTACCTTCAATAGAGGAACAACTACTATTGAAGCTGAGATTAGGATCGATGATTGCTCTGATACCATATAGAAATTTTAGAGAGAGGAGCTCTTTGAGAAAATAATTATACCTGTGGTGGTTCTTTCATTGCATGTATAATTGTCACTTTCCTATTTTGTTACATTTGTTACATTCTCCTCACAAAAGGAAAGAGCAAGATCTCTTTCCTATCTTGTAACATACACTTTTCTATTTTTGGATTGTGTTTGTATTACTGCCTATCTAACACAACCCAGTCCTTTTACCCGAGCACAGGATAGGTTAAAAGAAAATTTAAGGTCCTCACCCTTCTTAAATCATAGGTTATGAGCTAGCAAGGGTTTTAATTAAATGGCCAAAAACCCAGTAGCTCGTGCCACCGCAAAACATTTTGTGATGAACTTTAATTAGCAAAGAGAGGTCAACCTTCTTTCATTAGGAGAGAGGGATTTGCCTTCTCCCGCTGAAGATTATCATATAACGAACCCTTTATAATGCCTAATGTCTTCCTCAGCTATCTGTGATTTATACTTGTCAGGGAAAGGCTACTTTTATCAACTACACCTTAATCAGCATTATGTTATAAATACCAGTAATTGTATCTAAAAAGTAATTATATTGAGCTTCTCAAATTCTTTTATCGGGAGTTTCTGATTTAGTTTTACTACGAACTTTATGCTCATCATGAGGAGAACATAATGTTCTTTTAACGTAGGCATCATCGTCACATATGTGATATTCATGGGGTATAGATCTTAATTAAGAGGTCGGTTGGGTACGTGGAAATGTATTACGTGACAATAGATTACAAAGAAATATGACATTTACACTATTTGGGTATACTTTAGTAGTAAAGAAATGGAAAGACATTACCGAGATTCCCCAAAAATCACCAAATCTGGTGAGGGGTGTCCCAAGATTATCAAAAAATCACCAAATCCATTATGCGCTGTGAGGGGTGAAAAATCTATTACGAGGTTTATGGGTAATCTTTAGAAATCTTTCTCGTGCGTCTCTCTGCCCTATCTCGCTTAAAAAAACATTTCACTCTCTCAGTTATACGTTGTATTGTATTGTATTAAAGTAAATAGAAAGTGAAAGTAAGGGATGAAAAGGGAAATGTAAATTGATATGAACATGTGTTATTGGTAGAAACCCTAAAAGCAATCCGCGAAAAAAAGAAAGAAGAAACAAACACAAAGGAAAAAGATAATCAACCACAATGCAAAGATATACGTGATTCGGCAACGTGCCTACGTCCACATGAATATGAGAGCTTCTTTTCTAGCAATGGAAAATAGGGTTACAATGGCTCTCTGTCTCACACGTCTCTCTATTTCCGTATTACAAAGAAATCTTTGTTTTTCCTTAACCCTAAAAAGAACCCCATCGCTAAACTATATAGAGTCCCAAGTAGATGATACAAATTATCGAAATACCCCCATCACTTTTAACGGCCCTCCGGAGTCGTCTATTTGACTCCACCTTTGGCAAATATATTTCTTCATAATACAAGACATTAATCTTCAATACTGTACGATGACAATTTTCTTCTGCAATCATAATAAAAAATTTCTACATCCCTCTATCCCCTATTTGAGTTGTAGCCCTCATCTGACTCTCATATAGAAACAAAAAATTTTAATAATTGGTAAGTGAAAGAAAGTAAGGGGAAATCTAAATTGATTTGAACAGTTGTAGAAATTTTTTTTAATAATTGGTAAGTGAAAGTAAGGGGAAATCTAAATTGATTTGAACAATTGTAGAACTTGATGAGGGATCTGAACTCATTGGTTTACCCCATCTATCTGAATGATTGGCCTCAACTTGGGAGGAAGAACTGGTAATAGGCACAAAACCATCCATGCTAGTTCTACATTTGTTTAAGAAGATGCTTAGCCAATTCCATGTGTATAACCATGTTACGGATTCATTGCGAATAGCTCATGAAGTACAGTCCATGTTGAAAATTCAAAACGGATTTTCTTTCTTTATTTTACAAAGAAAAGAAAGAATTACAATGGATTGAAAACTTATTCTTAGGTATTAGGTAAATAAATTCATTACAAATCGTTTCTTGAGAATGTTCAATACCCGTTTGACATCCTCTACATGAAAATGTTGAATTTTCCTAAAATCTTCTTGACTCTGTCTAATAATGTATGATATTACTGCAATCATAATAAAGAAATTTCCACATCCCTCTATCCTCAATTTGGGAGGTAGCCCGCATCATTAACTCTAATATAAAAACAAAATTAATAATAAACTTCTACATCCCTCCATCCCCAATTTGGGTTATAGCCCGTCTTCAGCACTCGTATAAAAACAAAAATAATAATTGGTAATCGATGAGAAATTATACAACATAATCATAATAAAAAAATTTACACAACATAATCGTCATAAAAGATTCAATTGAAATAAGGTACCTCTTTAGTATCCTCCCATGCTTCAAAATTTTCTACTGCAATTACCAAACCTTCTAGTTTACTAATCAAACTTCTTCCCATTTTTTAACTTGTACCATAAATATTTTGATTTTTGTATCTTAAATTTATTACTTATTTGAAATTATATATAGAGAGACATTTGAAAGACTTCTATAAAAAATAAATAAAAATAAGGCTTATCACAATAAAAGCATGTTATTCCAATCATATTATTCCAATGATTTATTATGTTGAAACCAAAGTTTAATCATGTTAGCGAAACATAGCCATATTTTTCATATTTGAATAGTAATGCATTTCTCATATTTTTTTCCCGACATAGCCAAACAGTGCAATTTACATATAAATACTACCTAAACAGCAACAATCCATTTGCAGGTAATGTATTACGCCCGTAACATATTCCATAAACAATATATTTCAAGGTATCCAAACGGCCCCTAAATCATTGGAATCCTAAACGTTAACAAGCGCGTAAATCTATGAATTGATGGTGCTCATGGGGAGTACGGAGGAGGAAAAACACCATGCCGGACGATCAATAATCAGCGAGGTACATGGTAGGACGATGAAGGTTTGCGCTAAGTCGATGCATGCATGCACGCAGCAGAGACTTATGTCCTTTAGACTTCAGGTCTTCAAAAAACAACCCCGTTCCACACTCTGATATCACGGCTTCCTCTTCCTCCATCAAACACGAGAGTCCCGATTGGTAGAACTTGAGTTTCCCATCCCAAAAAGTTCCACCAATCAAACACGCTCTTAAAGATGCAAGGTGCATAGGGTAATTTAATCAATATTGTGAGAATTCCATTTTATTTTTTTATGTTGTGAGAGTTCCATGTTTTTTGGTTTTAAATTCATTGTGAGAATTATTTGTTAAACATGAATGAGCTCGTATTTGCAGCATGGAGATTGTTGTGCTTCCAAACTCAATGATGTGATCCAAGGCCGAGAGTAGTAGTGACAAGCGCTTTAGTATGAATCCATTGGAGCATATTATATGGTTACTCCCTCATGTAAAATAACTACTTCGAAAGATTTTTTCAATGTGAAATTTTGAGATCCACCTTGTATCACCGGATGAGTATTCCTATAAAGAAATTTGGATTTTGAGTTCCTAAATGCTAAAAAATTGGACAATTTTTTTTTAATATTAAGGCGCTATACTTTCCTAGCGCTTAGGGAATGTGTGTGAATATCCGACTAGGTGTGACACTATGCTCCCACCGAAGAATATACTATTCAGTTACTCCCACAGACAAAAAACTTACTTGGGAAGATTTTTTTCAATTTGAAATTTTGGTAACGACCTAAGAATCATTAGATCATTATTTTCAAAAGAAAAAATTTGCATTTTGAGTTTTTTGGCACGTAGATCATGCCCTTCAAATACGGCACGGTCTTATTTCAATCTTGAGACATTTTTTTTTTATACATAGAGAGTTCAATTAGGAATTTTTTATTTTTTTTCTTTAACTAAGGTTAGTCGAAGAGGTTACATCCCTAAAATTTGGAAGCCCAAAATTACTCATATATTGGGTTTTACCCCAATAAGTAAATGGACAGTATACTCTCATGGGAGTATAAAATCTTTTGGCTATCCGATATCTTCACATGGGAGCATGAAATCATGTGGGATTAGTAATAGGAAATGTTCTTAATTTCTTATTCTATCGTAGGAAAAATAAAGATTGCATATTATGCCACTATTTGTTTTTGGTATTAGGAGATCACAATCACTTTTAGTCATTAGATGTGAAATCCAATTGATGAACGTACGTAATAATATTTAAGAATTTTTTTTAGACTTTGTGCCTAAACAATGAGACATCCTCAACCACCCGTTTTCATATCTAATGGTCAATAATATTTGTGACCTCTTTGTATCAAAAATAAATACTCTCATTATATACATTTCCAAAATATATTATGCTGGGTGGGGATTGGATGCAACAGCTATAGTATGCATAATGGTGGACAAATTGTACATGGTCAATTCCCCATGGTCAAACAAACATGGGAAAGTGGATTACCTTTAAGGAGCATAGCTAAATTATCCTCATGGAAGTTCCTGATTAAGAATGTATACAAAAATAATATTCCTTAATAGAGGGTAAATCAAACAGATTTAAAAGAATAAAAACCAAGAATACAAATCTACATGCCAATGACAGGACTGGTATGCATGAGAGGTCTAGATTCAAAGTTTCAAGCCCATATGGATCACCAAAGAAAATAATGAAAAAGAGTAGGAATGAGTAAAAAGTACAATGTTTAAAATACAAAAAAGGAGGGGTGGTCAACTGGTTATATGATGCACGTTTTATATTTGCTATCTGTTATATATTTGATTGTAATCTAAAGTGTTGCTGGCTGGTTGCAACTACTATCAATTTCTCAATATTTTTATTTCATTTGCTATTGTATTCTATTCCCTTCTTTCTATGTGCAAAATGTGTTCAAACTTTAAAAGTCGAGAAGACATTTACAGGGAGGATATTTTAAGTCACATGAACTGCATGGAGTTTCTAGGGTACACGATACACAATTAGGGTATCCACCATCCATAATCAATGATAGCCAGAGGATATTAAGCATGATGTCCATGGTGGATGAATAATATCTGCTGGAATGGAGCCTCCCTGGAAAATATGCCATATCAGAGTTAGAAAAATCGCCTATTTGAACCAGAATTGTTTGGTTTGGACGGGAATGGGTGCAACAGGACACTTGTCTTATTTTTTTGTTCTATATGTACTCCGGGAATCGCCAAAGGTGGACCTGGTGAAATGGAATCCATCAAAATAAACAAACAATGGTTTAGAACTTGAGGTTTTGAATCGAGAGTATTTTGGAAAAGGTAAAAATCTCAAAAAATAGTGCATGAACATAAAATATGAAAAATGGGGGGAATAAGAGATATTCACAAAACTTCCAAAAAATTATTTGATGTTTGCCTTTCCCTAAAATTTTCTTTTGAGGTTGGGTAAATTGATACTCGAGTCATGAAGCCAAACTCCAAGTTGAACATTAAAATATTGGGTTGTCTTTTGAAAGAATGTTTCTCAATTATTTCTTTCCTTTTCTTTATTGTCATGAACTATGTCCATCTTTTGACAAAGAAAAGAAAAAAAAATTGATGAGAGGTGAAGGGAGAACCTATAATTTTGAAGCGAAAAAAAGATCGACAAAAATGCACGATTTAATTTTGGATGCGGCTTGTATAGAGCCTACCTTCAAATAGTATCGAGAAATGTGGTTTTAATATTGAAAATCTTTGTGATAGCCTTAAAATATAGTTTCATATTTATTTATGAAGTTTAAAGCTTCAAAAATAGTTTAGATCGACATATCTATGAAAACTTGAAAATCTTGAAAATTAACGATCCAAAAATGCATTACAAAATACATTATTTCTAAAACTTGCAATCCATTCTTTTTTCATGTCGATGCGTCTTCATATTATGATGATCAATTTGAAGATATTTGAGCATCCAAACAACCTCTTCTAGTGAAATTTTGGAAGTAGGCTCAAATTTGATTGTTTAGAGCCTCAAGGCTCTATATAAACCTTTTCCCTTTTAGGGCACACAACCACATGCTAGATTTACACTAGGATTATAGCAAGGGTTACCTCGGGATAAAACCCATGAAAAGTTTACCTATTAAATTTTAAAGCATCAGGACGAACCAACTATTTTAAGGAAATTTATCAAAATTACACCTCACATTTCAGCTATTTACTCTTTTCCTACTATTCCAAGTCAAAATCATTTGTATTTGAATGGCCAATTTTAAAATTAATACAAAACATATAGGTAAAACATTAAATAATTAATTTCATATGTGTATTTTGACAAATTTCTCATACATTTATTAAAGCAGAGTTTGAAAACCCAATGATCCATATTGGAATAGTCAAATTTGATCTGGTTAAGTGGATAGGTGGTCCAGATCTATCATGATGCCTAATTCCCAGCAAATGTTATAGATTTTTTATTGTCTATATTATCATTTTATTATCATTTTACCTAATTTCCAATAACCTTGATAACCGAACCACCCGATCTGGACTGACACCACTGGTGTCAAGTTCAACCACCAATTCTGAATCTTTAAAACACAGCTAAAAAGCAATCATCCTCACTCTTTTTTTTTCTTCTTCTTCATCTTCTTTTCTTTTCTTTTTCTTTTTTTCTTTTTTTTTTTTGTGTTGTGTTTTAATGGAATTAAAGCTAAAAGGAGAAAAAGAGAGGCCTAGAAAGGGCCTCAATGTATGTGGGCCTTGTTTCTAAAGGAGAATCAGGAGGCCACGTTGTAGAGCTACCTAAACTCCCATTTGTTCCTCTCCCTTCCACACATGGTAAGATGGTACCTACGGAAACATAGTCAAAGCAACACACCTCACTGTGCTGGTCCCTAAACAGCGGACAACACAACTCCCGATGAACACCATATGTCTTAGCCGTACATGGAAAACATCCATTTTGCTTTTGCCAACTTTAATTAATTTTTCTTTTCAATTGAGAAACTGAGAGAGAACATCTATTTTCCAAAATTTAGAGAGATATTATCCTTTTTATTTGTTATTCTATGGTTTTTACTTACCGTGAATCTCTTGCAATCCATTAAGAAAAAAGGAAAAGTTTTTCACTTATTAAAATGTAGAAATAAGATTCACCTCTAAAAAATATTGTTTTGATGTTTAAAAAACATCTAATCGATCATCTCAATCTCTAAAAGGTGTAGTATCTATAAGGTTGCAACCTTAAACAATCCAATTAAGGCTCATCTCCGAATTGTAACATAACATGTAATTTAGGTGAAAAAAATTATTAGGATTATCTAAAAATCTATTTTTATATCTAATTGTAAAATTTAAAACTCCAAAAAAAGTTAAAATCAAGTAGATCTATAAACATATGAAAATCTTGAAAATTGACGATTTAGATAATGTATCGCAAGATGCAGTATTTTTTAGACTCAAAATACTTTTTTTTCTATACGCATATATCTCGATGTCGAGATGACATATTAGAGGTTTTTCCAACATTAAAACAACCTTTTCCGAAGGATTTTTGAAGTGCATCTGTAATTCTACATTTTAAGGTTGCAACCTTATATAAACTTTTTCCATCTCTAAATATATAGATATGGAGAATAAAGAGATTTCATGTCATGCCCCAAGAATTTACGATACTGATATTCTTGAGATGTGACAGTCAAAACATATATACATCTCTTGATAAGACAAATTTACAGTGGCAAATTCTTACAAAGTAACAAAAGAAAGTTTAAGCACAACTACAATATCTTCTAGAGTTGATCCTAACGAGCACTCAAAAATGAAACTGCAGTTATCCTAAAAAAATATTTATCATAATTTGATGAGTTTGGCTACTCAGTAAGTGATCATCATAATCCTAAAAATAATCATGTTGAAAGATATCAATATTTTCAAAAAGGAGATCTATTAACAGAAATACATCAACAGTTTCACTTTCAAAAATGCATAATTAAGTATAATTCGAATAATTGAAATGCGTATAACATTTTAACGTCAGCGCATAATTCAAAAGATTTCACAAAATACCCTACTGGCGTCCCAAGTAGGTCACTTATATACACCATCAGCGTCCTGATGGGTCCACTTAATCCCTATCGGCATCCCAGATAGGTCCACTTAATCCCTGCAGGTCCACTTATACCTCACCGGCGTATCGGATGAGTCCACTTAATCCTTACCGACGTACCAAATAGGTCCACTTATACCTCACCGGCAAACCGGATGAGTCCACTTGCATACTTAGAGTATTTTTAAATCTCTTTAAACATTCGAAAGCAATAATATCATGTACTCAACATATCACTGAAATTATTAATATGAATTTCACTGAAACCATTAATAATAGTCACTTTCAATAATATTTCAAAAATAACCAGTCAAATATTTTGGACTCAAATTTAGAAAAGTAGCAGTTCGTAAAGACATTTTAGCATAATTGCCAATCTAATATGCATAGAAAAAATCTTATAGAAATTCAAGAACACGAAATTATTACAATTTATGGGATTTCAATTTGCAAATAAACATTTCACAGACAATGCTATAATCAAAATGCAAAAATATCAGTTTTCAAATAATAAGGCAGTCATTTGCATATGAATTTTACAATGTCTAAATATTCAAAAACAGTAGAAAGAAATCTCTCAATTTTACTAAAAGCAGAAATAACACATTAATTTTTAATAATTTTACAGTATCTAAAATTTTCTAACAATAGACAAGAAAAATAAATAAATTTATTTTTCTATGAATTTACAACATTTAAGATTTCTAACATAGATAAAATATCGCAATTTTATTAAAAAGATTACTTTTCTAAATAATGAGGTCGCTTGCGCATAAAATTTATCGCGCCTAAAATTCATGATAATAAGTAGAAGTAATTATTTTATTTTATTTTTAAAAAGAACAGATTATTTTTCAAGATAATGAAGTCACTTACCTAAAATAATTGAGAAGGAACTTCCTATAAAAATTCGGCTACAGGGAGGAGCTCACTGTGTTTCGACTAGAGAGAGAAAGATTTCAAAAAATTTTTAAGGTGGGAGTCATCGTCTCTCCTATTTAAATTCTTAAGATACCTTATTATATTATTTTATTAAGTTACACCTCATATACGAGGTATAACAATTATATTACACATCAAATGTATAAAGCCCAAGTCCACTAAAGGAGGTACTAAAGGAAATGAAAAGTTAACAAAAGTGGTGATAATCCCAAAGGACCATAAGACTTATATGGACCATCACTTATTAAAAGTTTCTTTTCTTTTTTTTTTTTTTTGGGAAAGTTTAGGATTGTTACATTCTTCCCCCCTTAAAGAAAATTAATCCTCTAAATTTGTGTACCTGATTACTGAAAAAGATAGGGATATTTTTCTCTGATATGGTCTTCTCATGCCAAGTCGACTCCTCCCTTAAATGGTACTGTCATAATATACGGATCAAAAGAATCTCTTTGTTGCGCAACACTTGTACCCTTCTATCCAGTATCAAAATTGACTGCTCAATGAAGGATAAGTCCTTCTTGATCGGTAAAGGTTCATATTTCAAGATATGGGATAGGTCGGGCTGATATTTTCGTAATGATGATACATGGAAGACATTATCGACGTTTGCCAATTCGGGTGATAAAGCAAGTCTATAAGCGACACTGCCGATTCTTTTCAGGATTTTAAATGGTCCGATGTAACGTGGGCTCAGCTTTCCTTTCTTGCCGAATCTTATAATGCCTTTTATTAGTGAGATTTTTAGGAAAACTCGATCACCTTCTTCAAATTCAAGATCTCTCTTTCGGTTATCGACATAACTCTTTTGCCGACTCTGAGCTGTCCTAAGCCTTTCTCGAATTAATGCTATCTTATTTGTGGTTACCTAGACAATTTTTTGCCCTAAAAGCTTTCTTTCACCAACCTCGTCCCAACAGATGGGTGACATGCATTTCCTTCCATGCAGGGCTACATATAGTGCCATCTGAATACTGGCTTTGAAGCTATTATTTTAAGCAAACTCAATCAGGGGTAAATGGTCATCCCAGCTTCCTGTAAAGTCAATGACACAGGCCTTCAGCATATCTTCTAAGGTTTGGATGGTCCTCTCCGATTGTCCATCAGTTTGGGGGTGAAAGGCAGTGCTAAAGTTGAGTCTCGTCCCCATGGCTGACTGTAGCCTAGCCCAAAATTTAGAAGTAAACCAAGTATCCCTGTCCGATACAAAACTGACCGGAACTCCATGCAATCATATTATTTCCTTAATGTACAACTGGGCCAGTCGATCCAAAGTATGCGTCGTGCGAATCGACAGAAAGTGGGCAGCTTTGGCCAGCCGGTCCACAATGACCCAAATGCTATCATATCCTGAATTTGTTCTAACCAAGCCAGAGACAAAAGCCATAGAGATGTGCTCCCACTTCCACTCTAGCACGGGTAAAGGCTGTAACAACCCAGCGGGCCTTTGATGCTCAGCTTTTACTTGCTGGCATGTTAGGCACTTAGACACAAATAGTGCTACCTCTTTTTTCATATTATTCCATCAAAAGGTTTTCTTCAGGTCG
>NW_006497648.1:511731-523635 GCF_000471905.2 Amborella trichopoda
TGTGTCAATCGAGTTAATGGGGTTGCGATTCGAGAAAATCCTTTTACAATTTTTTGTAATATCCTGCCAAACCCAAAAAGCTTCGAACTTCAGTCACATTACTTGGTTGCTTCCAATTAACAACGGCTTCAACCTTTGAAGGATCAACTGACATACCTTCCTTTGATATGATGCCCTAAAAATGTCACTTGTTCAAGCCAGAATTCATATTTACTAAGTTTGGCATACAATTTCTTTGCTCTTAATATTTGCAACACTATTCTTACATGTTGTTTATGTTCCTTCTGATTCTTGGAATAAATTAAAATGTCATCGATGAATGCCACAATAAATTTACCCAAAAAGGGCTTAAAGACCCGATTCATCAAATCCATAAATGCAGCCGGTGCATTGGTTAATCCAAAAGGCCTGACTAAAAATTCATAATGGCCATACTTTGTTCTGAAAGCTGTCTTGGGAACATCTTCACTTTTAATCTTAAGCTGATGGTATCCAAATCTAAGATCAATTTTTAAAAACACTTGTGATCCTTGTAATTGATCAAATAAATCATCAATTCTCGTTAATGGATACTTATTTTTCACTGTCACTTGGTTCAACTGTCTATAATCGATACACAATCTCATGGTCCCATCTTTCTTTTTAACAAACAGTACCAGAGCACCCCAAGGTGACACACTGGGCCTAATAAAACTTTTATCTAATAATTCTTCCAATTGTTGTTTAACTTCCTTAAGTTCTGCAAGTGCCATTTTGTAAGGTGCCTTAGAAATTGGGGCTACGCTTAGCAATAATTCAATAGAGAATTCAATTTCCCTGTCAGGAGGTAATCCTGGCAATTCTTCAAGAAAAACGTTGGGAAATTCTCGGATAACCGGAGTGGTATCCAAATTTATCTCTTCCTTTCTATCTTCTTTGATATATGCAAGAAAGCCTTGACACCTTTTTCGAAGAAGGCGATTAGCTCGAATATAAGAGATTAAATATGATGGGGAGTCTTTTTTGATACCATTGAAGTAAAATACTGGTTGATCCGGAATACTAAAAGTAACCATTTTCTTGTAACAATCAATGCTTGCATGGTATGCAGAAAGTCAATCCATGCATAAGATTACATTAAAATCTTGAATTTCTAGGAGTATTAAAGCAACCGACAGTTCCTTTTTTTCTATCTTTATTACACATAATTTGTACATTATATTGGTGTCACTTGAATTTCTCATCGGTGTGGCTACCTCTAGAATGTATTCTAATTGTTCTGGTTCTACCTTTCAGTGGCATGCAAAGTGTGGTGACACAAATGAATGAGTAGATCCAAGATCAATCAAAACATGAACGACTTTTTGGGAGATAATAAGAGTACCTTGGATCATTGATTTTGAGGACAGAGCGTCTTGCTGGGTGATCGCAAATGCTATTCCCTTCATCTGAAGATTTTGAGCTATCTCTCCCTGCTTTGGAAGCTGTTGCATCTGTAAGCTATGACACTCTCTAATCTGATGCCCCAATTTTCCATATTTAAAACAGGCTCCAATATTCCAATAATAAGGGCTCGATCCATAGTTTTTCCCACATTTTTTACATGGTTCTATTGGGCTTTGAAGTGGCAAGAGTCTTGGCTTCTTGTTTTCCCTTTCAAGCTGTTGTCGATAAGATGGTGTGGGTCTAACCTGACTTTTCTGATTTTTCATCTTTTGGTAATCTTCGAAATCGTTTTCGACAATTTGGGCTCGATCCACTATTTCAGCATAAGTTCTCAATATTAAGATTGATATTCTGCTTCTAATAACTAGTCTGAGACCCCTTTCAAAATTTTTCACCTTTCTTGCCTCATTGTTAATCATATGTGGTGCAAACCTGGCCAATTCAGTAAACTTGGCCTAGTACTGTGCTACTGTCCGGTTTCCTTGGATTAATTCCAGAAATTCCATTTCTTTTTTGTCTCGAATAAAATATGGGAAATACTTTTGATTAAATGCATCTAGAAATACGTCCCAAGTCAAGGGTTTATTATCTTTGACCAATACTTCTTTTGTTATTCGCCACCAATGTTGTGCTTCACCTTCTAACATAAAAACCGTCAAGGCCACCTTCCTCTCATCAGGACATTCCATTACCTCGAATATTTTCTCCAATCGTATAATCCATCCCTCGGCTTCTAGTGGATTTATAGCACCCTTAAAAGAAGATGGGTTCAATTTCTTAAATTGTTCAATATCACTCCCACCATTTCCCGTAACTGACTGCCTGAGTGAATTGTTGTTTTCCATCTGATGTTGCATTAGAGCAACCATATTTTTCAAGGCTTTGTGAATTCCTTCCATATTAGCTTCAGCTATTCTAGATCTTGACTTCGTCCCAGTCTGTACACGCAATAAATGTAATTTTAAGTACATTCTTTTTAAATTTCCTAAGAATCTCAAACCTATTGCTCTGATACCATAATTTGTCACGCCCCAAGAATTTACAATACTGATATTCCAGAGATGTGACAGTCAAAACATATATACATCTCTTGATAGGATAAATTTACAGTGGCGAATTTTTACAAAGTAACAAAAAAAAGTTTAAGCACAACTACAATATCTTCCAGAGCTGATCCTGACGAGTACTCAAAATGAAACCGCAGTTATCCTTAAAAAATGTTTACCATAATTTGATGAGTTTGGCTACTCAGTAAGTAATCATCGTAATCCTAAAAATAATCATGGTTGAAAGATATCAATATTTTCAAAAAAGAGATCTATTAGCAGAAATGCATCAACAGTTTCACTTTCAAAAATGTATAATTAAGTATAATTCGAATAATTGAAATGGATATAACATTTTAACGTCAGTGCATAATTCAAAGATTTCACTTATATACCCCATTAGCATCTTGATGGGTCCACTTAATCCCTATCGGCGTCCCAAATAAGTCCACTTAATCCCTGCAGGTCCACTTATACCTCACCGGTGTATCGGATGAGTCCACTTAATCCCTACCGACATACCAGATTGGTCCATTTTTACTTCACCGGCGAACCGAATAAGTCCACTTGCATCCTTAAAGTATTTCTAAATCTCTTTAAACATTCGAAAGCAGTAATATCATATACTCAATATATCACTTAAATTATTAATATGAATTTCACTGAAACCATTAATAATTGTCACTTTCAATAACATTTCAAAAATAACCAGTCAAATATTTTGGACTCAAATTTAGAAAGGTAGCAGTTCGTAAAGACATTTTAGCATAATTGCCAATCTAATATGCATAGAAAAATTCTTATCGAAATTCAAGAATACGGAATTAGCATAATTTATGGGATGTCAATTTGCAAATAAACATTTCACAAACAATGCTATAATCAAAATGCAAAAATATCAGTTTTCAAATAATAAGGCAGTCATTTGCACATGAATTTTACAATGTCTAAATATTCAAAAACAGTAGAAAGAAATCTCACAATTTTACTAAAAGCAGAAATAACACATTAATTTTTAATAATTTTACAGTATCTAAAATTTTCTAACAATAGACAAGAAAAATAAATAAATTTATTTTTCTATGAATTTTCAACATTTAAGATATCTAACATAGATAAAATATCACAATTATATTAAAAAGATTATTTTTCAAAATAATGAGGTCGCTTGCGCATAAAATTTATCACTTAAAATTCTTGATAATTAGCAAAAGTAATTATTTCATTTCATTTTTAAAAAGAATGGATTATTTTTCAAGATAATGAAGCCACTTACCTAAAATATTTGAGAAGGAGCTTCCGATAAAAATTTGGCTAGAGGGAGGAGCTCACTCTGTTTTGACTAGAAAAAGAAAGATCTTGAAAATTTTCTAGGGTGGGAGTCCTCCTCGCTTCACCTATTTAATTCTTAAGATACCTTTTAATACTATTTTATTAAGTTACACATAACAAACACATCAAATGTTTAAAGCCCACGCGTTGTAAAGTAAAGGAAAAGTTAACAAAAGTGGTGATGGTCTCTCAGGACCATAATACTTATATGGACCATCACTTATTAAGTTTCTTTTCTTTCTTTTTTTTTTTTTTTTTTTTATGAAAGTTTAGGATTGTTACATTTCAAGTCCTAAAAATAGTTTTTCTAGCAACATATTATCTGGACTATCCATTTTCAATGTTTTCATGATTTATAAATTTGTATGATTTAAACTATTTTTGAAAATTAAAAATTTTATAATCAGGGATAAAAATAGATTTTTGCATCATCCAAGGAATTGCAACAGCAAAATTACATCTCATGATATAGTTTATGGGGGATGATATCATGTGACCGTACCATTATACTATAATGAAATCACACTTCTAAAAAACTAGGTTTTAGGCATTTGTATGACTCCAAAACTTGCATGAACTTTCTCTTCGTCCTAATAATCAATCTCCAAAAAAATAATATTCAATTTGCACCTTAAATATAGTCAAAATGAGTGCCCTCCAGCAACAAACCTAGACTATTTATTTGGTGAATTTCAAGATCTATGCCTTGGCAAATTCAAAATTAGTTTTCTCCTTTTTAACATTGTTCATCTAAGGATAATAAAGCCATTTAAAGAAATTGAAAGGGAAAAAAATTCTTAAAGTCTAGATCTTAACATATTATCAAAATGGATGGCCTATGCTAATTGGGCCAAAAAAAATACTTTCTAGATTGTGTTTTTAAATTTTACTTTCTTTTTATTGTTCATTGGAATGAAAAGAGTGTATATTTAAAAAGTGGGGTCCAACAAATTACCCGAATATAGATTTTGAAAATCGTTTTATTATATATTACAATGCAACTACTACATGAAATCATTCCTCATAGAGGTGTACCTTACTTTTATTATTTAAAGTTGCAAACCTCCACAAACCACAATCTTTAAAAAAAAAAATAAAGAAATAAAAAATAAAAATAATAAAAAAGAAAGGGAGAGAGAGGAATACGAGGCTCCAGAATCGATTAAAGGTGTAGGTTGGGATGAGAGGAGACGAAATCAACAATTTGAAAGTTGTTCACCCAGCAACGTCACCAATAATAATAGGGTGTGGTTTCTATAAGTTTACAACCTTAGACAATCCAATTAAGGTGCACTTCAAAATTTTATCATAACATATAATTTTGGTGTAAAAATTATTAGAATTATCTGAAAATCTATTTTCATATCTAATTATAAAATATTAATTTTAAAAATTGGTTAAAATCAAATAGATCTATAAACATATGAAAATCTTGAAAATTGATAGTCTAGATAATGTGTTGCATGATGCACTATTTTTTGGACTCAAAATATTTTTCTTTCTTTTTTTTCATATCATACATCTTGATGTTGATATAATCAATTGAAAGATTTTTCAACATTAAAACAACATTTTTCAATAGATTTTTAAGGTGTATACGTAACTCTACATTTGCAACCTTATATAAATTTTTCTATAATAATAATAGCTTTGCAAACTACGTCGCCAACCATCTTTCTCCCTCTAGGAGTCTTTTCTTTCTCTCTATATCTCTCCAAGTGAAGTTTTCCATTGGAATGTTGGAGAAGGTGGTTGAATTATGAGCCTTTCTTTCCAAGTAAAGGGGTGTACAATACATGCAACGGAGTGGTTGTCACATGTTTTTGACTGTTTTTTCTAGATAAGGTGGATACCAATCTGCCCAACTAAGGTTCATTTTTGTGAAACCCTTGCGAGAATCAAAATAAGAGGAATTGAGATTTGGAGAGAAAGACAGAGATTGAGTGCTAATTGCAAAGCGACAGTAAACTGGTGTGCATGGGAAAGGTGCTAGAGTTGAGGTGATAGCACCCCACACTAGTCACTACGTTGTGGTTTTTATTCTCACTAAGATCACCTCACTCACATTTTAAAAAACTTAACTTCTAAGCCATTTGAAATAAACTGAGTAGGGGAATGTCTTCGCCACCGAATTACCGCCAAAAGAAAACAAACAAATACCGGTCTATACTGTAGAGAGGGATCCAAAGAAAAGGTACACCATAAATTATATGAAATGAAGAAGGCGATGAGAGAGAGTGAGAGAGGAGCAGGTCCAATCCTTAGTAGGGGGTCATAATACACAAGTGGAGAGAGAGGAGGAGACACGAGACCAAAGGGAGGGAGAGGTAGTAAGCGATAGAGAGAAGATTTCACTACAATTTTAGACTGATATTATACTTGTGGAGGAGTATACTGTAAATTTACTTCTTCGGAAAAACCAATTTAAGATTAATCCTAGGATCCCAAATTTTGGCTACATAACCTCTTCACGCTCTAGATTAACCTCAATAAATGAAATTTCCTAATTACATTGTCTATGCAAATGAGAAAGATAATGTCTTTGAGATTGAATAGAGGCCATCCAATTTTAAAATGTTGAGATCTACGTGCTACAAAACTTTAAAATGTTAATTTTTTTCTTCTAAGAATAAACAACTAGTGATTCTTAGGGTGCCCTTTAGATTTCAAATTTAAAAAAATCCTTCCAAGTAGGTCTTCTAACCGAGGGAGTAAATATGCACCATAGTATATACGGTATTTAGACTTTAGAGTGAAAAGATTTGCTAGTCATGAGAAAGCAAAACGAATTTCTCCATTGAGTAAAACTCATGTTAGGAATATTTTTTGGATTTCAATTTTCTGGCATGTACCCAACCATTATGAAAGAAGAAAAAATTAAATAAGAATCTCGTTGTGCCTCATAAAAAGCAATGTATATATGCCTCAAAAAGAAAAAAAAAAAATTGTATCGAGATTGAACTAGAAGCGCCCAATTTTCAGATGATAAGATGTAGATCGTACCATCTGAAAATTTTTTCAATCTCGCTACAATTTTTTCTTGAAAATAATCATTTGATGATAATTTGGTGAATCCCAAAATTTCAGATGAAAAGATGCTCTTTTGCCCGACAGAGTTGTTGGACAACATGTTCCCACAAGAGAATGTTATACGTGCTCTTAGTATGACTTTAGTACACATGCAATATCTAACTTTAGGCTGTGACATACAGTGGAGGAACCTCTTTCTCACGGAGAGGGATCTCCATCATTGTAAGTAGAAACTGACGAGGATGAAGGACGCCCATAAGTAGTACGCAAATGCTATGCCAAATGGGAGAGTTCTTCAAATTATGATAATTTTTATAAATTTTGTAGGAAGCTCCTATAAAAATGGGAAATTATCGAAATAAGTTTAACAGAGCAAAATGGATAATCAAGATTCATGTACCCGATCCCAATTAATTGAAAAAAAGCTAAAATGATGATAATAATGATGTCTAACTATTTAAAAGTTTACCCTTCTTCAACCATTTGTTTTTGACAAGATTACACATTGGAATGGAACTTGAGACGATAAACTTAGCCTCTACCGTCTCGACACAAGCCCGTTTCCTAACTCTTCCTACTCATCGTCATGTGTATTTTGAAATTAAACGAAATAGTTTGTATGAAATGTTAAATACTTGTTCTATTTTATGTATTTTGATAAATTTCCCTATAAACAATCTGAGAACAATAATCTAAAATAAAAACTTAAACTTTTTCTCAATTACACATGTCTTAGCATGAGTACATCATACATGCTGCAAAGAAGTTTAAACAAAAGCAGATGATAAGTGATAGGAGGGAACTTGATCATTATTTTTTTTCTTTATAATTCTTATGGGACATATTTAATATATTCATGGAATTAAATCATGGGAGCTCTATCAAAATACGCCTAAGTTTTCAACAATTTAGAGTTTACCCATTTTCAACTATTTCATGGTCGTGTATTTTTTTTATGGATATTTTAAAAATAGATCAAAAGATATGAATGAAATGTTAAATAGTTGATTTGTTATGTTGTTTTGGTAAATTCCCCTTATATTGCATAAATGCATATTAAATAGTTGATTTCTTATGTTATTTTGATAAATTTCCCTTACAATGCATAAATGGCTAAATACACCTATGATTTGAATATTTAACATCTTACCTATGCTTCTTTCTCAAATTTCAAATTTCAAATTACACATCCTTCCTTCTTTTTCTTTTCGACAAGAATGATGTGTATAAATTGCACATTATTATTTTGATCAACTTTTCAACAGCCCATAAAATGACAACATAAAATGGGCTTAAAAATTTATCCAAACACACCTACGGTAAAGTATTAAAAGAAAAAACCAACCTTATACTAGTGAGGTGCACTTAAAAAACCTACAACATAAGGTTTATCTAATTGATCATATTGCCATCCAGAAAAAAAATAAAAATAAAAAGTAGGTTTATCTAATTGATCATATTGCCATCCAGAAAAAAAACAAAAATAAAAATAAAAAGAAGAAGAGGGTGGGGTGGGTAGGGGATTTTAAGTCCCAAAAATAGTTCATTTTCAATCACATTATCTAAACTGTCTATTTTCAAGTTTTTCAAATGTTTATAGATTTGTTTGATCCTTATCATTTTTAGAACTTAAAATTTCATAATTATCAATGACAATATATTTTCATGTCAACTCAAGACTCTCCGACACCCTAGCTGCATTTTTAAGTAAAGTTTCTTAGTGTTTCTAGAAGATCAAAAATAAATATATATATGAACATTAACGCAACCTGTATTATTTTTTTTCTACTAATGCGCTACTAATTTATTCCCATAATGGCCCTATGCAGTTGCAGCAAAATCAATACAGGGAATATCTAACGAAATCTTTCAGAAATTGTTGATTTTCCAAAATGCCATCATAAATATCGGGGAAAAAATGTCCGTCAAAATAATTCAACGTCAAGAAACGTAGACATAAGTAAGTGTCCTTCAACTGTGCCAACAAGACGCTTTAGGCGTCATGCCTCCGTCAGTAACGCCGTCAATCGTGATACAATAAAGATCGCAATCGCACGGTCACGCCGTCATGTCTTAGGCTTCTTTTCGTCCCAGTTAACGGGAAAACTGGAATAAGAGATTGCTATCTTTATACGTCACTCCTCCGTATTAGAAATTGAATACTCCCCCTAATGTTATCGGAATTTTCGGTCCTACCCTTTTCTAGCTCTTGGTAGAGAATGAGGGAGATATTTATTTTTTAAATAAAAATATTTATTAAAGTGTCAACTTTGTATTATTGAAGCGACGCATACCTTGAAATTTTTATTTAAATTGAAAAATAGAAAAACTTGTAATTGTTCATCTCAACCTCAAGATTTATAGATATATGTTCTTTTTTAATTTTTTGAAAGATGGAGTTAGCATACATATGCATCCATAGTTATAAATATAAAGTGCACCTTCAAATTTTATCATGATATATAATTTTGATGTAAAATGTTCGTCAGATTGCCTCAAAATCTTCTTTTATATCTAATTATAAAATTTTAAATTTCAAAAGTAGTTAAAATCAAGTACATCTATAAACATATGAAAATCTAAAAAATGGACGGTGTAGATAATTTGTTGTAAAATGCACTACTTTTTAGGCTCACAATCTTTTTTATTTTTCATGGTCATATATCTCGATGTCGAGATGATCAATCTCAACATTAAAACTACCTTTTCCGATAGATTTTTGAGGTGCATCTGTAGTTGTACATTATAAGGTTGCATCTTTATATAAATTTTTTTTTTTTTAAATATGGTGATACTATATTTTTTAAAATATAGTATATATTGTAATATATTATCTAGCCTATTCATTGTTAGTATTTCTAAATGCTTATACGTGTATTTGATCCGCACTATATTTGCAGGTTTAAATTTCATAATTGAGGATAGAAATAGCTGCTTAGTCGTTTGGGAAGGGCCTTTGGCTTGGGCAGTTTAAGACGGAAGAACTGCAATATGACATCAAGATTCTATTCCTATAGGTTAACAACAACAACAACAACGAGAGAGTGATTTTTAGGTCATTGAAAGAATTTCCTCGTGGAAACTACATAGTTTGGAACAGCACCTCATTTTGATTGTTTAAGATGGGCTCCTTGCATAAACCGGAAGAAAGTTTATATAAGGTTTTCAATGTAGAATCAATGCACCTTTAAAACCCTTCAAAAATGGTTATTTTGATATAAGAAAAATATCTAATTGATTATCTCAAGATGTACAAATATAGAGTAAAACAGGATATTTGAAATCCCAAAAAAAGTAAACCTTGCAACACATTACCTATTCCATTTATTTTCAAGATTTTCATGCGATTTATAGATTTGCTTGACATGAACCATTGTTTAAGTTTAAAATTTTATAGTTAGATATAAAAATAGATTGCAGCGCCATCCTAAGAATTTTGGACAACAAAATTGCATCTCATCACAAAGTTTGAAGGTTAAAAAATTGCCCACCTTGTGTAAATCACACCTTTTAAATTTACTATCAGTTGTAATAAGGTTATCTAGACCTTTCATTTTTTAGAGTTTATAGGTGTTTTTAGTGTTTTTTAATGTTTCTAAGTATTTTTAGTTTTTTTAAGTATTTAGAGGTATATTTGAACCTCATTATATCTACAGGTTTAAATTTCACAATCACGAATAGAAACAGCTCTTTAGGTCATTTAAGAAGAGCCTTCGGTTTAGATGGCGGAACCGACATCAAATGTTCTATTCGTATAGGTTAACAGTAAAAAATATAAATAAATAAATAAAAATAAACCAGTAGAAACTGGTATTAGAGCGAAAGTAGATGAAGTAGTTAAATGATGTAGAAGGTGTTTCTATTATTATTATTTTAAATCAGTTATTAAGAATTTCATTCACCTGTGATAGATTCTGAGGAAGTTCAAGAAAAAAAAAGATGCAATCATAATCGATTATAAGGAGATTCAACAAGAAAATGATGTAACCATCCATAAATGTTGATGCACACCGCTCTTTATTAAAGCATTCTATATTAGCCTCCCTAAAACACTTATATAACTCAAAACAACTACTACTTAAAATAAAAAAGATTTCATACAAAATAATGCATAACCTCCAAAAGAACGTGCTCAGGAGGCGTTTTCAAAGTCCCGTGAAATTCTTGAGAATTTGGAGAAGATATTTTCCGTGATTTCTTGAGTGAATTTTGACCGCGTGATTTTCGATGAGTGCTCTAATTTTGTCCTAATCCTCCTAGTAAGCATGGGGTCTTTATTCAATTATAATATAGGGCATGATTCCCCATGCGTGAAAAGATTGAAAAGATTGGATTGACAAAAAATCCTAGTGAGAGGGAGAGTGGCAATGAGGCACCTCTGAAGAGAGAGATGGACGAAAGCCCAAAATGAAATTCCAAGGAGAGAGGTGGGGTAGAGTGAAACTCGCAATACGGAGGCAAAGGCCTGTTCGGCCCGGGTCAACCTCGACGGGGCTATGTCTAGCTTAAACCGGATTTGGTTTGGGTTTAAGTCATTTGAACCTATGTCAGATGCACCAAGTCACATTAGGTAGGGTATGAAAAAAATTACTTTGATATATATATGAAATATATATATGAAAGATGTTAGGGTGAACCCATTAGCTCACAGAATAGTATAAGTTCAATTGTTCGGATTGAATTTGGACGATCTGACGGTCGAGAGTGTTTGAATTTTAGTTTTTTTTTTTCTATAAATGCAAATCACTTGCAATTTTAGATGAATGTTATTATCATCAAGCCGCACCTAATAAAAATATAAAAAAAATAATGCATAGAATTAAAAATAACCAAAATACCCTTTAAAATTTACAAAGCATTTTGGTCATTATGTTTCATGCAAAATATTTTTTTAATATTTTTTGAATATTCACTTATTTTTTATCAACACACGTCTAAAATTTCAAGTGATTTGGATTTGTTAAAAAGAAAATTACAATTCAAACACTATTGGAATCCGCAATCGCTAGATCGGCCCAGATTCAATTTGGACCATTGAGCTCATTTTTTTCATCTGAACTCATTGGCTCAC
>NW_006497648.1:528969-540096 GCF_000471905.2 Amborella trichopoda
CTCTAGAACCGGACGATTTCCGATTTTCGGGGCGATCCAGTTCCTTTTTCACTATTTCCGAGTCGAACCGGGCGAGTCCGGTTCGACTCGGCGTTTTTTAAAACGCTGCCTGTCACGCATCCATCTCTGCTACACTCATTTTATGGGTAAATTATTTTTTATCTACCCAACATTCCTTCCCATAAAGCAAAGCGAATCTTACAACTGTGATATGGAACTTACCATTCGCTCTCCCAGCTCTAATTTTACATGCGACATCTTCCTCAATCTCTCCATTTTTTTGGATTATCGACCCAAGGTATCGAAAGTACAGTCTTTTTTGTATTTTCTGGCTGTCAATCTTAACTACTTCCTCATTTATACTCCTATTATTACTAAATTTGCATTCCATATATTCTGTCCTAGTCCAGTTAATTTTAAAACCTTTTGATTCTAGAGCATCCCTCCAAAGTTTTAATTTTGTGTTGGTGTTTTTTCGGGTCTCATCGATTAAAACTATGCCATTTGTGAACAACATGCACATTGGTACCTCATCATGCAGATGCCTAGTTAAGTCATCCATAAGTAAGACCAAGAGGTATGGGCTCAATGCTGACCCTTGATGTAGACCTATTGTCACTGAAAACTCACTTGTCTCTCTACTAGTTGTTCGCACACTAGTGCTCTATCATACATATCTCTCATCAAGTCGTTGTAGTTTCTAAAGACTCCATTCTTTTCCAACACCCTCCAAATCAAATCTTGAGGTACTCTATCACAAGTTGTCTCTAGATCAATAAAGATCATGTGGAGGACTTTTCTCTTCATCCTAAACTTCTCAATCAGTTACCTAAGTAGAAGAATAGCCTCGTTTGTTTACCTTTCTTGCATAAAACCAAATTAGTTTTCAGATATACTTGTTTCATACCTTAGTCGTTCCTCAATCACTCTCTTCCAAAGCTTCATAGTATAGCTCATAAGCTTAATCCCTCGATAGTTTGTACAATTTTATATTCTCTTTTGTTCTTGTAAATAGGTAGTACAATACTTTTCTTCAATTCGTCTGATATTTTTTTTGTTCTCAGCAACTTGTTGAACAGTTTCATCGATCAACCAATGCTAATCTCCTCCATGCACTTCCAAACCTCTAACGAGACACTATTTGGTCTTAAAGCCTTTTCTAATTTCATTTTCAAAACTTCTGCCACCATAAAATTTTGAAAAATCCATATATCATGAGAATATAAAGAGAGGTTATAGCTACCGATAATAAAATTCAAGAGGTCTGGGGTATGGCACAAAATTTTAAAATTTATTTTTGAATTTTTAGCATGAACATCCGGCCCAATTAACCAAAGCTCGACCTCCTTGTACCAAAACCTAGAGTCTTGTTAATTGTTTTACCATCCTCCCATTAAATTATTAATGGCCTAACGTCTAGAGAAGAGAGATATCAGCCCAATGAAATCTTGTTAATGGGTTTACTATGCAATATTTAAATTATTTATGGTCTAAACTTTAGAGAAGGGAGATATCAACCGAGTGAATTCTTTTTGGGTTGTGACCAATTGAGAGACCTATTTCTCGCCTCTTCCTATCACCTATTATGTGACTAATCACTACTATAGTGGAGTACAATCTTATCTCACTACTAGTCGGCTTGTACACTGATATAAGTGTGGGGCAAGGTTCAACAACAAGTATCGGTGAACTGGATTGTCCATCTAGAAAACCGGTTCAAATCGGCAATCCAAGTAAATCAATCAATAAAAATTAAGGAAAATATTTTTTTTAAAAAAATATATTAAAAATCATACGTAAGACCGAGATTCTCTGAGAACCCTCCAAAACCACTTCTCATATTTGGGCTGAACCAGACCAGCCCCAGCGGTTCCGATCCAAACGATCTGGTTTCAAACCGGTATGCCAGTTTTTTAAGCCTTTGTGTGGAATGTGGACCGGTCCCCAACGACGTCACCACTGTAACCCTTTGAAGATCCCAAATTTCCAACCAATACCATCGCCCCTCCCTCTTTTTCTCTAAGCTGACCCTAATTAATAGGTGCAACCTACCAATAATTACTGCCCTCTAATCAAAGGCATGGCCCACACAATAAGCTAGGGTTAGGGCGCACGTGGCATGCGCTGATTAGTTTGCTAGACAAGGGGCGGGGCTCCAAGTCAAGTGCTGGTCGGGTTCACACAAAGGGGGCAAGAGCAACGGTCGTCGCCACTCTTGTCTCGTTGTCAACCTAAGTGTCTAACTCACGTCTTTGTGGCTAATTCCTTCTTCTTCTTTTTTAATCATAAGTTTTTCATTTTTTTTTTTTTATTACTATTTGTACTTTAAAAAAAAAAAAGGTTATATAAAGTTACAAACCGCAAAAATATATCGAAAATGTTGTTTTAATGTTTAAAAAACCCTCTAATCGATCATCTCGACATCGAGATACATGAATATGAAAAAAAAAGTTTTTGAGTCTCGAAAATAGTGCATTTTGCGAAACATTATCTAGAACGTCCATTTTTAAGATTTTCATATATTTATAGATCTACTTGATTTTAATTATTTTTTAAATATAAACTTTCCTAATTAGGTATGAAAATAGATTTTAAGATAATATTAAGTATTTTTTACAACAAAATTACATGTTAAAATAAAATTTTAAGGTGCACCTTAATTGGATTGTTTAAGGTTGCAACCTTATAGAAACCGCACCTTTAACAAAAAAAAAATCATAACAAAAAAAAAAAATCATTAGAAAGATAAAAAAAAGAAAAATCATTAGAAAGTCTGGTGTTTATGAGTTTTATTTCAATTTGGTTGGTTGCCCGCCACTAATGATAAGTCCCATTTTTTTTTTCTAATTTGTTCTCTTTGATTGTTCGCCATTTTAACTAACCATTTATAATTCTCTCATTTCTTTGTCCCCCACTTTTCAATTAGAATTTCATTGTTTAATTCTAACTATCATGTGCCTAATTATTTGTATTTCAGTACGAGGGAAATTTATCAAAATACCCTACACTTTTCAACTAGTCAACACTTTACCCTTTTACTAATGTTCCAACTCAATATCATATGAATTTTGCTTAAAACAAGATCAGATGTATTTTAATATGAAATTATACTATTGAAATAAGTTTCACCTATCTATCAAAAGTTGTAGTTGTGGTGCAAGAAAGCCTTATGTCTCATAAAAAATCTACTGGCACTCCTAATTATGAAGTTTTAAGTTTAAAAAATAATGCAGATCAAGCTGATCTACACACAATTAAGATTTTTGAAAATAGTCGATCCAAAAAATAATTTAAAGATACACTATTTTTATGACTAGATCCATATATCTCAAAGTTGAAATGATTAATTTGAAGATTTTTCAGCTTCAAAATAACCTTTAGCAATGAATTTTTTAGGTATGTTTTACTTCAATAGTATAAGGTTGAGACACTGTATAAACGTTTTCCTTTTGAAAGGGAAACTAAATCCTGATTCAGGTATTAAATAGTTCATATCATTTCGATAAATGAATGGGCTCTAATCCCGAAACCCTATTTTATGGCCTTAAAATAGTATCCTATTGTGGAGATAATATGGATTATCGAAGAAAAAGTGTTTCATGCATGCTATCCAACATTCGCATTCCCCCCAACACATCAAACATCCATCTTAAAGAGGGATTTTAAAGTGATCGTCCCCCAAAAAAAACAAAAATCAAAGGTCAAAAGTTTTCTTCAAAATATATTATTTTTAGTTTTAAAATTATATTTATTTTTACATATTAATTAAAATGTAGAAATAGGGATGCTCCTCAAAAATCCATCGGTAAAAGTTGTTTTAAAGTTGGAAAACCCTCTAATTGATTATCTCGACATCGAGATGTGTGACTATGAAGAAAAAAAAAGGATTTGAGCTCCAAAAATGGTGCATCTTACAACACATTATATAGACCGTCCATTTTCAAGATTTTCATATGTTTATAGATCTACTTGGTTTTAATCATATTTGAAAATTAAAGTTTTATAATTAGATTTGAAAATAGATTTTGAGATAATATTAAAAATATTTTACATCAAAATTATATGTTATGATAATATTTGAAGAGGGGAGGTGTCTTTACATACAAGTTCTGGTTTATAAATAAAATAATGCCAAGGATGAATAATGTAACTTTAACAAAAACGTATTACTTTTCCGTTTTCATAGCAAGTGAGTACATTATAACTAGGAAGAGGTACTAATTTCTATATGGGATTGTATCGAATTTTTACTTTTAGTAGAGGATGTCACAATTACTTACAACCATCCGTTGTGAAATTTGATAGCTTGGGTGTGTCATAAAGTTCGAGAAAAAAAATTTTGAACTTTGAGCTTAGTCGATGAAATAAATGCTGCCATCCAATTTCACATCCAATTGTCAAAATTAATTGTGACCATCTTATACGAAAGGTAAATGGTCTCATTATATACTTTTTTTTTCTATATGCTTTTGATAAATAAAAAATAAAAAAATGTTACAATTAGTCTTAGCAGTTAGATATGAAATTAGATGTTTGTATTATTCTAGTAACTACTCGTAATAAATAAATAAAAATTACTATTTCATAAATTTTATTACTTATCTGTGGCCATCCATTTCCAAATCTGATGTCTGGATATGATTCAACGTCCTTAAAATGAATGTAATCATCTTTTAGCATACAGTCCCATATAAACATTTAGAATTCAAGGACTAGGGTGCTAGGCATCCCAACAAAAGGCACAAACCAGTATAATCATACCATGTATATGCCCCGGGGAACCCGTCAAACGCCAGTTTGAACATAACATAACAAGACGTAAAGAGGAAGTTGAGTCATTTTGCTCTCTTTCTTTATGCACATTAGTGTATTTGTCTCTGATATTTGATTTGGAATTTATCATGATTTTCACATGGAAAAATATGTGAAATCAGGCGAGTGATATCTCCCATATGATCAGGATAAGATGAATTTATGACAGGAAAATGAGCCTCCCCACGATTATTGAGATTAAAGCATACAATATATGAAAAAGTATTTATATTTGGTATAAGAAAGTCACAATCATTCTTTTCTATCAAATATTAAATTTTGTTAGGCTACTCCTACATTCTTGATACTCTTATCGGATAATGTAGTAACTTTTTATCTAGGGGTATTTTGAATACTTAGTCAACGGTAAATTAAAAATTCTTAATAGAGACAACAGCATTTATTGACTATAATGGACAATCATCACCGGTATGGTATGTGACATCATTTACATAAAGCATTAATTGTTTTTTAAACACTAATAGAATAAATATTCTTAATAAAAATAAAATCATTTATTAATTGTAATGGATAATGACATCATCGATATGATATATGACATCACTCGTATAAAACATTTTGTTTTTTAACCGCTAATAGAATGTCACTAGTTTTTTATAGAAATATACATTATACTCCTCCTAATTACCGAAAATGCCTTTGCATGAAAAAAAATTCATTACAAATCAAGGATATCTAAGTATCTAAAAATGTCGAGTACATTAAGTATACACTCATGTGTAAGAGTAGCCGAACCAAAACCCTTTTAATGACCAGCTCTCTTATCCAAATCATTGAACCCTGAAACCAAATCAGAAATCCATATGAACGATCTAGATCAGCGATCCGTTTTTTAAAACCTCGACATGACCTTTGCACCAAGGTTTTAAAAAATGTATCGCTGATTCATATCGTTCATATGGATTTCTGATTTGGTTCGAGGGATCGGTGATTTGGATCAAAGAGCTAGTTATTAAAAAAAGTTCAAATATTAGAAAAAAATAAAAAAATATCGAGCCGGTTCATAACGATCATCTGACATAACTTGGAACCTGCCATTTCATGAAGGGATTTGACCGGTTTCAGATATTTAGCGGGAATCGATTCATCCCTAATGATTTTCAATCTGAATCGAACGATTCCGATATGCACCGGCATTTTTTTAAACCTTAATTCATAAAATTGATAAGAAATGGGAAAAAGTTTAGGAAGCGATGTCTCCCTCTTTGACATCTCTCACCCATCATGGAATCTTTTCATTTTTGTTGATTTCAATTATGGGGGCCTAGAAATTTGGTGCAGTCCTTTTCAAACTTTTCCCATTATGCAGAACGTCAAAGCAAATTTTGTTTCTTGGAGGACATGGCCTCAAATGCTTGCTGGTCTAGTCAGGTGGAGGCAAGGACCCACCCACTTACTCTTTTCTCTTTCTTACTTTTGCTTATTGAACCCTACCTTCTATTGTTCTCCACCATTTGTTTTTTCCTTGTAGGTTTGCATTCGAATTCGACTTTCTTTGCCCTATGTCTCTCCTCTTTCTTTTCCTTTTTTTTCTTTTCTTTTTTTTCTTTCCCTCACTTGGCACACCAGCCAAACCTTTATATTTGAATTTGAATTTTCACGGCGCCAAAAAAACATTGAGTTTGATGTACAAGAAAAAAGAAAATAGGGTCTACAATATTTAGCCTACATTTTTTTTCTTTCAATTATTTGGTAATTTGTCTTCTTGAGATGAAGAAGGCCAATAATTCTTGTTTAGTACATTACGCATTCAGCGCAAGTTCCCACGCTTTCCTTTGCTTACATAGCCCTTGTGGGTGGTTTCTTAGGACAGCAAGACTAAAAGGGGACCACCAATCATCATCGTCATCATTATCAGAACGTTTTTCTAGTCGTTTGGGATCAGCTTCATGAATCTTGATCCGTCATTATGCTCACCCAATATTACCATTAAATAAAAAGGAATCACCCAATCTTAATACTTTTATGCTATGGCATGGACACTTTAGATTTTTTGCTAGAAGGTATTGAACTCTCGCCAAATTTGGATTTATTACAATCTTCGCTATGGAAATACTAGTTTATATTTGAAAATTATAGCACACTTTCGACATCTTGATAGATAATCTAAAAAAATTGAGCTTTTGAGGAAGATGTCACACATAGAATTAGAACTAGGTGGGCAACCAAAGTTTTATGTGATCGTCGCATATGAATAAAACTGAAGGGAAAGTTTTATAGAATAGATGTGAAACTAGCTTTGTTTTATGGGCAGAATTTTGGGCGATCAAAATACAACATACCTGTAAGATGAGCGTAGTTAAGATGAGGATGTTGCAATATATGAGTGGTAGAACAAGAAAGGATAGGATTAAAAATGAATACGTTCAAGAGAACCTAAGAATGGCACTAATACACGATAAGATAAGAGAAAGTAGACTTAAGTGGCTGGCCATGTGCAGCATTGACCCAAAACATCGCTCAATAGAACAGACTGGGTTATGACCCTTAATAGAACAGAATGGCGGACCAGGATTCATGTAGCCAACCCCAAATAGTTGGGAAAAGGCTTTGATGATGATTTCAAAATAGTATTTATAACTTAGTATTTCCAAGTTGTTTCTTATAAAGATTAAAATGTTGAGGATTTTGGTCCCACATTGAAAAATAGAAAAATTAAAAAACAAAAACAAAAACAAAATATTTAAAGAAAATATCTTCGTAAATCATGTTTTTAGGTTTTATTTCTCAATAGACAAAATGTTCAAAACAGATCTTGTGGTATAGAAATCTCATGTATTATATCTTCTATCCCCTTGGCCAACTTTACCTACTTTAACCTTAACTTTTTAACCCAAATCAATCATCTCAATCTCAAGATTCATAGGCATGAAAATAAAAGGGATTTCTAGTACTAAAATATTTAATCTTCTAACATATTATCTAGACCGTCCATTTTCAAGTGTATATAAATTTGATTGATCATCACCATTTCTTAAATTTTAAATTTCATAACTAGAGGCGACAATAGATTTTCATATCATTACAAGGCTTTGTGGCACCAAAATTGCATTTTTCAGCTTTGTTTTGTGGTGCAGTTTTACTTCAATAGTATAAGATTGACATCTTATACTCTTCTTCTGGAAAATATGTTTGCCTTAAAAAATTTAAAACTTGCACTTTTTAAAATGGAAAATTGTTTCATGTGGCGAAAATCGCATTTCTACATTTTGCGGTATCTGAGGTATAAAGCATCCATCTGTTTTTTTTTAACATTATAAAGCATACATCTTAAAGATGGATGCAAATAGGTGGTCCATTTAAAAACAATTGAAACTAATGGTCAAAATATTTTTTTTATCAAATTATTTTTTTGCTTTTTAAAATTTATTTATTTATTTTTATATTCATGATCTCCGTATTAGAAATTACATGTCCATGGTCCAAAAATCCATCTCAAAAAATAGAATTTTTAAGATTTTTACATGAACTCATATAAACCGTGTCCTTTTAAAACATTTCCTAAAATCTAAAATCTTTTTCTTAGATAGTGTCTCTCGAATTGGAAATTGTGAACTTTGGGCCTACCTCCTGAGATACGAGGTTAAACTAAGGCCTTGAGATTTATGTTGCGGAACTGCCTACGGCCTGACCCTGCCTGAGCGGATAGCTCTTTGGATTGCCCTAGTTTACGCCTTATTAGTTTATGGGCGGGGTTTGTATAAGGTTGAGGTCTTAAACAAAGTAGTAAGGCGTACCTATAAATAGTATTAAAAGATGAATTTTAAGCAGCAAAAAATATTTGGGATAGCATTAAAATTTATTTTATCGTTAATTATAAAATTTAAAGCTTAAAAAATAGTGTAGATTGAACATATTTAAAAATACTTGAAAATATTGAACATTGACGACCCAAATAATGCATTACAAAATACACTATTTTCGAAACTTGAAATCTTTTTTTTTATTTTTTACATCTATACATATCGAGTTAAGATAATCAATTTGAGGGGTTTTCAATATCAAAATAACCTCTTCTAATGGATTTTTGAGATATGCCTTAATTTGATTGTAAAACATAGAGCCCGTACTTAATTGGTTAGCGCTTGACGGATTTGCAACACCATAAAAATCCAACTGCCGCGGCTTTGACCCAAGCTTAATTCCTTTTCAAAGAAACACATTAAATATGACAGAGAGACATGGATAAGCCTGGATTTTGGGTTTGGGAACAGGGACATTTTACATCGATGATAGTATTTTTCCTCCAATGCCTGAAATTTCAACAAAGAGCAGGAAATAAACAAAGTCGGCCAGGCCTTTGCCAACCATATTTGTCGCATAAGAGAGTGATAGGAGGGTTGAATTTGTGGAAGAAAAAAAGAAAGAGCCTAATATGGTTGGCATTGTGTAGAAAGAGGGAGACAAATGGAGTTGGCTTTATTTAGAGAGAGAGAGAAGTTCGTGTGTTAGGATTTAAGGGTTGAGAGAGCTAGAGCAAGAGTGAGTACCACATTTGTGTTGAATTGGTTTTTTATTTTTTATTTTTTTATTTCCTTGAAGTCTAGAGCTGTCATGGAGGCTAGAGATTAGACGTAAGTGGATATTGATGGGAGGGAGATGTACCAATGGAAATTGTCTTCGGTAGAGAGACAATTTTGGAAAGTGGCAAAAAAGGCTTTTAGAAAAAAAAAGAAGTCCGTGAGAAATAAAAGAACTTCACAGAAAAAAACCTAGAGAAAAATCTCTAGAAGAAATCGAGGAGCCCATTTTTTAAAATACTATTGTAATCGTTAAGTTAATAGTATATTCGTCTTTTTTTCTCATGGACGTAGCTTAAAAAGGTGAACCAAATAAAATCTCAATGTCATAAGTTTTATTTGTTTTATTACATGTTTTCTCATTCATACACACATATCGATTTTGACAATATTTTTGTATCCCATATATATATTCACGTTTCACGACGCGCATCCGCATTTGTGCGGAAGGGCTTTAATTGGGTGAGCCCAACAGATACGATGTTTGAAACGATCGATAACCAATTTTAGGGCAGTCTGGTAATTCAAACATTGGACCAACCGTTTTTTTTTTTTTTTTTTTTGCATTTAGATGCGGTCGAAAAGTTGTAATAATGGAGTTTCTATTCTTCTTCTTCTTCTTTTCTTTTTCTTTTTTTTTGAGCACAAATACTTTGATGCTAAAATCCAATATCTTGGCACCGGCAGCAACTTGAATTTCTATACATAAAAATGCTAAATTCATCCCAAAAAGCCAAATCATTGTGAATCCTAAGGCTGCAACTAATTTATCTTCTCTTAAATCAATTTGAATGGATGTCGTTTGGACACTACCTCCTGCTAATACATAAGAATTGAATTTTGAAGGTAGCTTTTTTGGAAACCCATGTGCAATTGGTTTTGGTAGATCATATGGGGTATGTTATTTGTTTATATCATCGCCCTTGTGGTGTTACTACAGTTAATAAAACTGAAGCTAGAGTATTTGGGAGGCATTAAACTTGTCAAGAATTAAGGTAGCAAATATCATAGAAGGGGGTTCAGCCAACATTATAGCTTGGAGTAAAGGCGAAATTAATGTTTTATGGAGGCTGACTAAAATTTTGAATGAGATATGGGATATTCTTAAAACAATAACGGTTGAAATCCGCCACTGCTATGGAGAGGTTAATCCTGAAGCTGGCTGTCTTACAGAAAAAAGAGTACACGCCAATCTTCGTTGGTGATTACATTCTTCCAATGACTGTCTGTATCTGATAATTTGTTTCCAAAAATTCTGGGTAATGTTCAAATTAAAAAAAGGCAACCCTAGATTTTAAGAATAAATAAATAAAATAAGAAACAACATCGGGGCAAAACTAAAAAAAATTAAAATATGCAAAAATAGTAGAACCTCCACATAATTTTTTGGAAAAAATGGACCTTTGCATAATACCAATAACGTTATCCAATCCATACTTAATTTTTCATATTTTTTATAGGAAAATTATGAGATTAGTCCACCAGCTCATATCTACATATGAGTCCAACGGCTTAGATTGAATATGGGCCAATCTGACGGTCACGACCTCATTTCGTATTTTAATTTTAATTTTTTTTTATGAATATAAATCACTTGAAGTTTTAATTATCCATTCTTCTCATCAATGTACACCTAATAAAAATATTAAAAAAAAAATTCGTAAAAAATAATAATATACTACATACTACTATACTATAGTTAGTTAGTTAGTTATTATTATTACTTATTATTATTATTATTATTATTATTATTATTATTATTATACTACTACTA
>NW_006497648.1:551750-569206 GCF_000471905.2 Amborella trichopoda
AGAGAGAGAGAGAGAGAGAGAAAACAATACATGCACACATACATATGGGCAAAATAATATACAAAAGGATAAATACATAAAAATCAATGTATCTTGCATACCTTTGGGCCACCGACTGGTTTGACGCAATGAAGGCCAAAGAACTTCGTTACTAGTGAGTTCTCATATTGACATACATGATAGTAGTAACTAGGGAGCATCCTGAGAAGCACCTGTAGGAGAACAACAGCAACATAAGCAAAACAACATATCATTTTAAAAAGCAACAAAATAAGAGATTTGTGATGTTTTCCTTCTTATTATATTGAGGATTTTATTACCTTAACTTCAGATTTCTTCATGGTCTTGATCATGAAACGATCATCATGAGTGAGGTAGAAGAAACTGCCACTCTTACCAGGAGAAGATAGCTCCCTTAGGGCATCATTTCCACATATTGATAACATGTAATCGGCTGCATCAATCTTAAACAGGCGGCGCAAATACCTGAAAAATAAGGAAAAAGAAAACCATTGGTTTACTTAATTATTGGAAGCAAAAGAACACAAAACAGGCCAGCTGAGGCCAAGCTAGCCAAAATCAAAACAGAACAGCAGGGCGAACTGAAATTCAAGATGATTTTTTTGAAAATGAACTGAATTTCAAGATGATATAAAGACAACTGTAGTCGGAGGTAGTTGCCTAGCCAACTTTTTTGATGGAAATATTAGAAAGCAATTAGAAAAACTATACAGTGAATAACAATTGGGATAAGGCTTAGATAAGGATGATGATGATGATACAGTGAAGAACAATCATAGAAAGAAACAAGACAAATAAAATAATTAGAAACTTACTCATCATTACGTATTTACAATAACAATTAGTGAGAACCATGAAAAGGATTTTGAAAATGTTCAAATTAACGGGACAAATGGCTTCAAAATTATATTATTCAAAAGATAATGCAACTTCTATTACTGAAAAATAATCCACCAAGATGAACCACGTCTTGAACCATTTTACCAAATGAATTATAAAACTCACTTATAAGGGGGAAAGAAAAAGAGCATATTACAATATCATTATTGAAGTTAAGAAGTGGGAAATGGATGCAAGACCTGAAAACAACAGGACAATAATCCTTCCATCGAAATTCCACAGACTGGTGAGGTGGTGTGTGCTTTGAACCTTCAGGGGGAAATCTAGTCCAAATTCTCTCCTTGGGATCAAAATCTGTGGATCGGAGCTCACGTGTTTGAGAAGAGGCAGGTTTCCCTACTGAATATCTGCAACATATGACTTCTTGTTTAATAAGATATGAATTCAAAGTGCTGAAGAAACAAGTAGAAAAATGCATTATAAAAAACCATAGAGCAGATTATCACAACTAAACCCTGTGAGCGAGAGAGAGATCTTTAAGCAATAAGGTTCTTTTTTTATTTTGGAAGAATTTAAGCTAAGGAATATTTGATCCCCCACTTTGGTCACAATACCCCTTTTCAAGGAAAAGAAAAAAGAGAAAAAGAAACAAAGGGAAAACTGGAAGGTCTGCATCAAATGCAATACAGCAATTCTCTTTCTATCAGAAAGAATACAAACAAGAACCAGACATTTCAAACGTGAAGGGACCTACTCACCAGCTGCCAATGCAAGTATAACCATACCCAAAATTTTGGTCTAAAAAGGGAAAGAAACAAGCAGAGACACATTCCATGTCATTCAACAACATTAATTCTTGAGAGGAACAAGCAGAAACAATTATTTAGAAAAACAAATTCTAAAATCAACACAGCTGGCTTCAAAACATAGCAATTGCACTCAAATCGTGAATTTCATAACAGATTCAGAAAAACTGGATAAACCTAAACCACGACCCACCTTAGAAACTCACATGATTTATAGTGAAAGATTAAAACAAAAACAATAGCATCTGGAAACTCAACATGCCAATAGAACAATAAACATCATGAAAGGAAATGTCAAAAACTTGATGAAATGGTCAAAACTCAAAAGCAGAAAAAAGGAATACAGAAATTAAAAAGAAAACAACAAAAACAGACAGAGAAAATCAAAACAAAAAACAGAAAACAAGCAGTTACATTATCCATTCCCAACAAGAGCGAAGAAAAAAAAAATCACTACTGAACATCAGAACATAAAAACTACAAACAAAGAATGAAAAAGTGCGCAAGTGTTTAGGACCACATCAGGACCTCATCAAACGAATTTTTTGTTTAATAAATAAAACAGATTATGGCAATGAAATATTAGGTAAAAAATTAGGGACTAATCGACTTAAAAAAACATAACTACCCAAAAAAAACACTGAAAATGATTATGGTGACAAAATTATTCAATACAATAAAAACATATGGTAAATAAGGGATTTTAATTGCCAAAAAATCAAGAACGCCTAAATAATTCCTCAGACAATAATATTCATAATAATGAAAAGCCATATAAAAAAAGAAAATGCAGATTGATAGAAATAGATAATTCAATAATATCGAATAAATACATTCAAGAAAAAAAATTAACATAAAAAAATAAATCATTCAAAGGTAAAGAAATGGGGTTCACTCACCCGAAGAAAACATTGATAATAAACTATTGGGTTCCCTTTGTAAATGAGGCACCAATCCACATGGAAAACAAAGTGAAAAATCCCTTAGCAGCCACCTCAAAAAAAACAAAAATACAGATAAATCATTCATCAAAAACCAGAAAGAGAGAGAGAATGAAATCCAAGCGATTTGAACAACTGATCCTCATCTACCTGATCCCAAGCTGCAAATTCAGCATGAGTTCATAGTTCTTATGCCCCTTTGAAATTGTTTGCCCCTGCCTCTTAACTTCACCTTGCCCACACCATGGACTCCCCTTCCCCCTCACCCCTTTTACTCTCGATCTCGCCAACCCCTCCCACTCCCTTCCATCCACTATGTCGCACGTTATATCCCCCGCCTCTCCATCCGCCTCCCATATGCAGATCCTGCGTCCCAGAATCCCCCTCTTAACAGGCTCATGATCGATCTCAGGCCCACCAGCCCGCTTCGGTGGTGGGTAAAACGAACCCGACCTCTTCTCTGGATTTTCCCGACTCCAAGAACCCACATAACAGCTCCCGTCCGACCACGTCAAAACCCCATTGCCGTCCGGTTCCCCATTCTCAAACCTCCCATCAAACCGATCACCGTTCTCGGATATCAGCACTCCCCGCCCCCAAATCCTACCTCCTTTCCATTCACCAACATACTCCTTCCCTGATTTCCAAACATATCTCCCATGCCCCTCTTGCAACCCCTTCTTCCACATCCCTTCGTAAAAATCACCATTTGCATAGCACTTTTGGCCAAACCCATGCTTCAAATTTTGGAGCCACGAGCCTCGGTAGGAGTCACCAGAGGAGCCGATGTAGGTTCCGAGGCCATCCATGTAACCAGCACGAAACTCGCCCTCGTATGTGGCGCCAGAGGGCCAGGAGAGGCGGCCCTTGCCAGAGGGCTTGCCACAGCGCCAATCTCCCTCGTACATGCACCCGTCCGCCCACAGGTATTTGCCAGGGCCGTGGGGAAGGTTACCGGAAAATGTACCGGCGTAGAGGTCGCCGTTGGGGAGAAGTTCTTCACAGGTTTGGGGTTGGAGAGGGCTGTCGTCCGAGGCAGGGGCGACCCGCTTCGTAGGATGAGTAGGACGCGGGCGGGGAGGAGGATTGTCAAAGGGGGTGTCGTCGTCGTCTTCTGGCATTGGAATGTGGTTGTAGGTTTAGGAGAACTGGTGCATTGGATTGGAGAAGAGAGGAAATGGCGGTTAGGCATAAGGAGATGAAGGGAATTGATGCGTTCTCATGGTAAAGCTGGCAGGATTGAGAACATCGAAATGGACAGATAGCGTGATTAGAGAGAGAAATAATTTGGGTTCAAAGAGCTACTGTAAGAGAGATAGAACGATTGAGCTTGAGGAGATAATGCGCGAGAGCTGGAGAGATTTGGATTTCGGAGCTGCTGCCTAGGGAGAGGTTTGGGTTCAAGAACTGCGCTCGCAGATGTAGAGAAATTTGGGATTGCAGAGCCGAGAGAGAAAGATTGCTCGGAGACCTGCACAGAGAGATAGAGATGGAGGTATCGTTTGGATTCTGAAAGGCGACTCAGAGAGAGAGAATGAGAGAGATTTGATTTGGGGCTTGGGTTCGTTTCTGTTCCTTTGAGAAATGGGTTTAGCACCTGTAGAGAGAGAAGGGGTTTGGGAAATGGGGTTTTCTTGTATTTGTTTTGCAGAGGAGAGAGAGAGATTGGGGTGGGGATGGGTTTTCTCTTTTGATTTCTTTTTCGCTCTGAAAGAGGAAAAGGAGGAAAAGGGAGGTGAAGAGGAAATAAAGAAATGGGGTTGCCTTGGGAGGAGAGGGAACAGGATCCACAGAAGAGATAGAAAGAGGAGAGAGAAAGACGGGTAGACTGTTAAAGATATCGGACAAGAGAGAGAGAGAGAGAGGAGGGTAATTAAACAATGGGGACTGCGGTCTCACGACAAAGAGAGACAGCGGACACTGTAGAGAGAGAAAAGGAGAGAGAGCCTGTAAAATAATGCTAAGCCTTTGGATAAAGAGAGACGCAGCCCCTGTAGAGAGGAAAAAAAAATTAGGAGAGAGAATAAATCGGTAAGGGGTTATGAGCAAAGGGAGGGGCCTGAATATGGTCCGGCGAATTGCAACGGACGATTTTTTTTGTTGGACCAAATTGCCTTGCGTCCTCGTGGACGCCAACGTCTCCCGCTCTCTCTCTCTCTCTCTCTCTCTCTCACCCTCTAAAGCTTTGTATTTTGACAAGTTCGAGAGATCATGTTGTAAAAAACAATTTCCCATTTCAGAGATGGACCCAGTTTATATGCCTGGCAGGCCCGCATATGTAGAAATGCGGGTTTATTAATAAAAGCATTTTTTAGATAGATTTTAAGTCTTAAATCTTAAGGACATGTAATCTCTAATGTGGAGATCATGAATATGAAAAAATAAATTTTAAAAACTACAAGTAATAATTTTAATAAGAAACATTTGGATCCTTAATTTTCATTGTTTTTAGATGGAACAACTACTTATATCCAAATGCTTTACACTTTATGAAACAATTTTCCTTTAGAGATTAGACAGTTTTAAAGATGATCACTATTTTTTGTGTTTTTTATTTTCCCGTATTTATCAATAGAGAAGATTTCTATACTTCCCTTGCAGTATAGAAGATATATATTTTCCCCTCCATCTAGCCATTCAATTAAATCAAGTGAGTCACTGACTGTTTGATCTAGATCTAACGTTTGGTATTTTATTTTTAGTTTTTTTTACAAATTGTACGAATATGAAATTTCGTACGTATCATATTTTCAATGGGGGGTATCTAAAAAAATATTGAAAATAAGTTATCAATTAAATATAATGACCAAAACACCTTTTGAAACTTTCAAAAATATTTTAATCAATCTATTTTATTGAAAATATTTTATATATATTTTTTACAAATTGGAGTTTAAAAGCCAGGTGGAAGCCGAAAATTTGGTGAAATATTTTGTAGAAAAAAATTAAACATAAAATGATATAATGGCGTGACATTGTGATTGGGGCTTTTTCATCCGTCCACTCAAAATAGACGGTTGGATAGAATGAAACATGTAAATTTTATGTTGTAAAGAAAGCATAAAAAGTTTACTCGTAATGTAATCATCCAATAAATTTTAGTTTTACAAGTCCTTCAGTAATCATTAATATGAACATAGTCACACTCCTTTGATCACCTGAGAGAGCATCAAATTTTAGACATGAACGTTATTTGAAAATCGTCGAGGGGCTTTTTAGGAATTAACGTAACGAAGCTTGCCCTAATTTGCGTTGGAAAGAAAGAATGGAGCCAAGGAGTCGCTTTTACAGATCGACCGGCCCAGACTGTCTCTCTCTCTCATCCCCTCCTCTTTCTCTCGCTTCTCTCTCTTTTGACGCTCCTTTTTTTCCTTTTATTTCTGACGCCCTTCGAGAACGGACGACGACCTGGTGACGCCCGCCCCGGCTTTAGCTGTCAGAGCGTCAAAACGCGACGCCCTAAATTCCCTTCTCCCTGCGTTCTAACAAATGCCACGTGGGGTGCATCTATGGGCCTAGCCAGGACAGAGAAGATGGTCCCGATGCCGTGCCGGCACGATTGATTGACGGTCCTGATCCATCCAGATGGCACTTTGCGGATATCGAGGGAGAGCGCTTTGAATCGGAAATAAATCGCCGCGAAAATGCTTTGAGTCGTCCAAGTCATTGGCAGTTACGGTCTGAAAGTGCCCACCGATTAGCCGCCAAACGGTTGTCTAATTTAATAAAATTGTAATAAATGATGGGAAATAACAAATTCACGTACTTTTAGTTTCTGGAAAATTGTTTCATGCGGGCTGGAGCGCATTTCTACATTGCGATCTAGCTGGTGTAAAGCATCCATTTAAAAATAAATGCAAGTAGGTGTTTTATCTAAAACAAGTAAAAACTAAAGGTCCAAATATTTTTTTATTAGAATTATTATTTTTAATTTCTTAAATTTATTTATTTTTTTATATTCATGATCTCAATGTTAAATATTATATATCTTCAAAAATGAAGTCTTAAAATCCATCTCAAAAATAAAAATATTATGAAACCTGCATTTCTACATATGCAAGCTTAGCCGTATAGAAACCCGTTAGTTATTTTACTTAGGAAAAAGTTTATGAAAAAGTTTATATAGAGCCTAGGCTCTAAACAATCAAGTCAAAGCCTACCTCAAAAATTTCACTAGGATAAGTTTTCTTACCATCAATTTTCAAGTTTTCATAGATATGCTCGATTTACATTATTTTTTAAGCTCTAAATTTTATAATTTGAAATAAAAATATATTTTAAGGCTATCACAAAAATTTATAATATTGAAACCACATTTCTCAACACTATTTGAAGATAGACTCTATTTTGATTGTTTAGAGCCTTGGGTGTATACAAATCGCACACACTTATTTATGAACATTTATGCTCAATATTCACATCCAAGAAATAAGTGGAGATATGAAATTTCATGGGTTTTTATAATTTATAATATTTTTAATATGAGCCTCAAAACCGCTCTCATTGGAGGGAAAAGTTGATATAAGGTGTCAAACATATACTATTGAAGCAATATGCATCTCAAAAACCATCTTGAAAATAGTGTTTCTATGTAGGAAGAAGTTCCACTTTGATCATCTCAACCTCATTATGCATCAAAATTCATGAAGAAGAGAGTGTTCAAATGTTGGAAAACCCTTCAGTTTAAGCATAACGATTTTAGGATGTATGGATATGAATAAAAAAAAAATAAGTCCAATAAATAATATAGCTTGTAAAGAGTTATCTGGGTCATCTAATTTCAAATATTTAATGTGTTTATATATATGTATGCTCGATTTACACCATTTGTAAAACTTTAAATTCCATAACTGGGGATAAAGTGGAGTTTTGAGCCAGTTTTTTATACAGGAACTAGATCTCCAAACAAAATCTAGAGGTGTGCCTTACTCATGTAGTACAAAGGAGGGCGCCTGATACAAACCTCAACCCACATTTAGTTATAAAAAATAATGATCACAAATATTTGTGCGTTCGTACTCGAGCGAGTGTTTGAGATAGAGTGAGGATTGTATATGTGCCCTCCTTGAATTACAGAAGTAAGATGCACCTTTAAAAATTGCTTGGATATGTAGTTTCGGTTTAGAAATCTTATGATGGTTTGTAAATATCTTTATATCCCTCATTATGAAATTTATAATTCAAAAAATAGTACATATGAAGCAGATCTACAAATACCTGACAATCTTGAAAATGGATGATCTAAAAATTATTATAACATATATTATTTTTCAAATTTAAAATTTTTTTTTTTTTCATATTCATATATCTCAAGGTCAATGATCAATTAAAGCACTTTTCAATGTCAAAGTAAATCATCAGACTAATTCAAAATCGTCCGAGTTGGCTTTTAAAGAGGGGAGGTACACAGAGTAGGTGAGGGGCGATCCACTTCTAAGAAGCCTGGTAACCCCTCCGATTTTTTATTTATTCGTTTTTCAAAGTTTTGTTATCTGTCCATGCCAACTGGGCGAACTGGATCCATATGGAAAAACCGGTTCACCACATGATCGAGTCCCATGGGTACCGAGTCGATGGGACTTCCTCGTTTTTTGGGGAAAAAAAAAAAAAGGCCATAAGACCTATGAAACTAGCATTTAGGGCCCGTGCAATGCACGGGCTAGAAAAAGTGCATGGGAGGGAATATTAATAAGAAATCCACTACGGTTTTTGTGCATATATGCAATCCCGCGATAGTAGCAGTATAGTTAGTGTCATTCCCATTTAATAATGCTTTCAAATTAATTATTTACATGAGTGTACATATTGAAACCTAGCCTATGATGAGATCATCAATCCCGTGACCATAGCAAAATAGTCGTTCTCATTTAATGTTGGAGGAAACCAAGGTCTTAAAAATCTAAACCAGACTGATCGGGGATCATCAGGGCCTGTCCGGTTCTATCTAAATTTTGAGTATCGATCAGTTCTATCATAAAACTGGTCCGTTGATCACAAAACTGGTTCTATCTAAATTTTGAGAATGGATAAGTTCAATCTTGAATTTATTTTTTAATATTTTTCAATTTTTTCTTTTTCTATATCTTAATTTTTTATTTTTTAAATTTTTTTATTTTTTCTATATCTTTTTCAATCTGTATTTTTTATTTTTTTATTTGTCAATTCACTTGGCTAGATAGCGAACTCCGTCAATCTTCCAGTTTGGGCCAATTTTTCAAAGGAGCGATTGGGGTGACCGAAAGGTATTTGTCTTCTTTTTTTTTTTCCTTTTTTTTTGTTGAATTTTAACATTTAATGACAAAATTTGGAGACATACAATTGGTATGGGGACCGAAATTTCGTGAAGAGAGAGAAAGTGGGGCCCATGGAGAAAGGGGCTTGGCATGAGAAGAAAGGAAGATGAATGCGGGGGTGGAGTGTTGGTGGGTAGCAGGACACCACGCCTTTCCATTTGTAAATAGAGAGAAGGAAAGAGACCACTTCCTTTTTTCTGAGAAAATTGTATCCAAGAGACAGTGACCCTCTGTTCTCGGTCATGGCTATAAACATGTGAAGCTTGGATCTCGCTTTCGGAATTAATAGGATCCCAAATATTCATGGAAATAAAATGTTCTCTTTCTTGGAAATCAAATGGTTGGCCGCTTGTTTTCCAACTCATGAGGAATATTGAATAACATGACTTCGCAAGCTATACGTGTTTCGCACTTACTGCCTCTCTCTCTCCATTCTTGGTTCGCAATTATTGGACTATTTATCCCTTTCTTTTCTCTCTTTGTTTATTTTTTATTTTTTATTTTTTTTAATATTAAATGAGTTTCATTGAGAACAGTGTTCACAAACTCGGTGGATTTAACTCGAAACCGGCTGGTGAAATTGAACTAGGCGCCGATTTTGTTTTGACCGGTTTTGATAGTTCAGCTCGGTATTTTTCAGAAAAAAAATTAAAAACTAAAAAATTTGTTTGTAATGTGTTTTTTATATATTTTTATCGTTTTGACAAAGATGGGAAAGTGTTTTAGCCATGAATACTTATTTTTTTATATTTTTTATTTTTAAAAATTATATAAATACCTTGGGATATATATGGATTTTTTTTAAAAGGGATTGTATATAATGAGACCATTTATCTTTGGTACAAGATGGTTACAATTACTTACAACCATCTGATGTGAAGTTTGATAGCTTAGATGTGAAGTTCGATAAAAAAAAAATTTCAAATTCGAGCTTGGTTAATAGAATAATTGCAGCCACCCAATTTCATATCTAATGGTCAAGATTAATGTTTCACCTTGTACCAAAGATATATAGCCTCATTCTATAATTCCCTTTTTAAAATCCATTTTTTCACTACTTTAACTATCCTTTTCACATTTTTTTATTTTTATTGTATTGTTTGTATACATGCTCGATTAGGCCATTTGAACCAGTTTTTATCAATTACTCGGAACCAGCCCTGGGTCGTGCGTAGGTTCGAGTTTTTGAATACTCAGAGAATGAAAATAAAATACTACAGGTTAACCCTCTCTCTCTCTCTCAATGGCCGCTACCGGCCTGCTTTCGAACTTATGGAAGCATAACAACATGATTAGTTTTTTTTTTTTTTTGTTGTGACAAATAATAACAAAATGATAGTTGACACATAATTCGCTTACAAAACTCTCTCTCTCATGAGACCAAACAAATGGATTAGTTGATAGGCCGAGAATATCTTTCACTCGACCCAGTCTCTATGCTGCCAAGCCCACATATGTAAAAATGCGGGTTTTTTAATTAATATATTTTTGAGATAGATTTTAAGACTTAATTTTTATCGACATGTAATCTCTAACATGGAGATCATGAATATGAAAAAATAAATAAATTTTAAGAATTATTAATAATAATTATACTAATAAAACATTTCGACTGTTAGTTTTTATTGTGTCTAGATGGAATACCTACTTACATTGATCTTTAAAACATATGCTTTACACTTTCTGGACCGTATATGTAGAAATGCAGTCCAACCCACATGAACCAATTTTGCATATCTTAGTGCGTCGTCAATTTCTCTCGAAGGACGGTGGATGGTTAGTAGTAGTTCGGGGTTGGCGTAGCCGCGTACGGTCGTGGGTGGCACATGCAATATCGCGTTGACATTGAAATAGTTTTGGTGTAGAGTAGAATAGTAGTTCGGTGTCACTTTTTTTCAAGATTTGAGCACTACTTGTTACTCTTGCAATTTTTTTATTTTTTTTTGTTAGGGGAAACTTTTGCACGATTGGATTGGAACCCTTGGTCCCCCCTTTCAAACTTCGGGTAACTGGGAAAAGGGGTTGGGATCATGGTGGTAGCACCCTTACACTTTAGTTGCCAACTTGTGGTTTTCACTTTTCATTCCCATTGACACCACCTTATTAATACTTTCAAAATCTTGACGCCTAATTATTTGGAAAAAAAAAAAGTACGACCTATCTTCCTCACTAAATTACCTCAAAAAAAAAAAAGAAAAAAAAAGAAGAAAACTTCGGGTGACCCCTCGATCATAAATCCATGTCGTTATTTCATTCTTTACGAAATTGCTCAAGTTAAGAGAACTTGAAAGATTAAAAATATGCTTTTGTGGGAGCATATTGTCCATGGTGGCTAAAATGGGGAAAACAATACGAATTAACAAATAAGTTTGAAGAAGTGCACCATTAATTTTCTTCTCTTCAGGTACAAAAACTTTGTTATCACGAATACAATATTTGTCTCATACCAATGAAAAGTAATGAGCGCTTGCAAAATTGTCATTTGAGATGTAAGGAAACACAAGATTGAACATTGTCTTGCCTGAACGGATGCATAAGCACATCAAGATCTAGGACACCAAAGTCGTATTTATTATGGAGAGAGAGAGATTGCACAGGATAAAAGAGGGTCTAAAATCTATGTGCAAAACTGTGTTCAAACTGTACTTCAAAAGAGAAGATCGAATCCCTTGGAAAAAAATAAAACTTCCTTTTGGCCACTCAACTTGACCATTTTCGACCTCAAATCGAAAAGATTCATCCCTATTCATCAATGTCATTCGGTGCACCCGTAGAGTTCCATAGACGCTCTATCTGGTAGCATCTAACTGTTGACATAACCTTTTAAACCGTAGGTGGTACATTTTTCACATTTATCGCGTGGCTAAACCGTAGGTGGTACACTTGTCAAGAAGGCCACATCCTTTTATGATGCTACAGTTTGGCATTTTAGACTGCCAGATTTTATTTTTGCTCCTTTACTTCATCATTTGGCACAAGTTCCCTATTATAGGGTTGTAAGGAAATGATTTGTATTTTCTTCATCTTTATTAATAAAAACGGGTAGGCCGACTTCTCCCCGCTAATTTACGGAAAAAAATTCCCTTATCTCCACCTACTGTAACAATTTAATACACTTGAATGATAAACAGGGATCAACACTATTTGCGATTTGCCACTTATTCACGATCAATTGGGACAACATTCCTAGCGGAGTTCTCACCATAGCAAATTATCAAATGCTCTTAACTCGGTTGGGCTACTTATTTCCGCAACCAAACAGCACACAATATAAAAAAATAAAAATAACCAGCTATGAGCCTGACCCCCGGATGTGTGCAAGCCAAAGGCACCTTTGCTGTAATGCAAATTGCAAAATGTGACTTCCATGTCCCAACTAAATGGTGATATAAAATACGATCTTATAAATAATGTGACGAGAAATAGTTTTGAATAAGGAATCAGTACTTGGTCAACTAACAATAGTTAGGAGACGGGCTTGTGTCGAGACCTTAGAGGCTAAGTTTTCATAGTCTAATGTCTCAACTTCCATTCCTATGTGTAACCTTGTCAAAAAAAAAAAAACTAACCATAGTTGGCCCATGCTATATCTTCTCTAGAGATAAAGGCAGATAGTTTAGATATCCCACAAAAGCATACATATAGTTACTCACTAGGGGTAAAAGAGCTACTTAGGATGATTTTTTTTTATATAAAGTTTTGAGATCCACTTGATAATCACATTATTTATTTATTAATTTTTTAAAATCATTTTAAGTTCTTCAACACTAAAATCTCAACCTCCAAAAATTGGAATATCTCTATCCAATATTGGGACATTATTTTTTTAGGCATTTATTAAAAAAAATTCTATTTGAGATTACTCACTAGGTTGAAGAGCTAAGATCCTCAAAATTTAGAGACCTAAAATACTCCAAGATTGGGTTTTTCCCAAAGGATTAAAAGTTAGTGCTTCTTTTTTTCTTTTAAAAGTATAAGGCATTATTTCTAAAATAATAGCCTTTAAAAAACATTTGTCTTTCAAAAGTATACTTTCACGATCACCATTAGCTCTCCAATATCAAATCTGACAGTTTGGGGTGTGTTCCAAAATTTGAAAAATCTTCTTTTTGAACTTCAAGCTTGGTCAATGGCACAATCCCATCCACCTATTTTGAAAGTTAACAACCAAGAACCTTTGTATGAAAGGTAAATAGACTTGAGGTATGTTTGGATGATAATTAATTTTATCTCAAGTAGACAATCATATTTTATACTAATACACTCTAGATAATATTATTTTATTAGTTAATTGGTACGTACATTGTAATAAGTATAAGATTATTTAATCGGCGAGGTTTGTATAAGGTGCCTACCTTATACCAGACATGTAAGGTCTACCTCTAAATTTTGACGAAAGAAGTAGCTTTGGTATCGGATCCTTACAATGGCTTCAAAATCCATGCTGAACCCTAAATATGAATTTAAAATTGTAAAAATTGTGCACATTGAGCAGATCTATAAATGCTTGAAAATATTAGAAATAGATGGTTCAGATAACTTATTATAATATAAATTATGTTTAGGACTTGAATTATTTTTTCTTTATATGCATACATCTCGAGGTTGAGATGATCAATTCGAAGGTTTTCCAACTTTGAATTTTATTGGATTTTTAAGATGTACCTTATTTCTTCAGTATAAGGTTGCAACTTTATATCAGTATAAGGTTACAACCTTATATAAAAATTTTCCTTATTTGATTATTTAACTTATGGGTGAGGTTTGTATAAGGTGTCAACCTTATACCATTGAAGTAAGGTGCGCATTAAACCTATGCCGAAAATGCAGTTTTGATGTCGCAAAGCCTCGCAAAAATATAAAAATTTATTGTTGCCCCAATTATGAACTTTAAGTTCCATAAATGGTGATGGTCAAGCAAATCTGTAAACACTTGAAAATCTTGAAAACGGACGGTCCAGATAATGTGTTTGAAGATAAATTATTTATAGGACTAGAAATCTCTTCTTCTTCTTTTTTTTTCATGTTTATATCTCGAAGTCGATATATCAATTTGGGGGTTTTCCATAATAGGAACCACCATCAATTGTGGGTTTTTCGAGTGCACCTTATCTACACAGTATAAAGTTGAGAACTTATATAACCTTTTTCCTAAACTTATTTGGCTATTTCCAATTATTTTTACCTATTTCTTACTAACAACATGTGCCTTTCAGCCAATTACTTTGAATAAACTAAGAAAGATAAATTTATGCAAACTGCTAAGTTTATCTCTTATAACTTTATGATGAACATTACCTAACAACAAATAATTCATTATTAAAACATTAAATTATCATCGATATCTAGTACATCCAAACATTCCCTTATTTTATACTTTTTTCTTATACAACTAATGAGCGAACTAGACTACGTGTTTCTTGTGGCGAATTTGCTCAATATCTGTATGGGCTTCACTTTGTCTTCACATGTTAGTCTAAGAGGAGAAATACACTCTCATTTGTTCATATTAACACAAAATCAAAGAAATGTTTTTCATATTAACACAAAATTAAAGAAAAATAGATTCCAAAGACATCAAAACAGGTTCAATATTTTGCATGTATTCTTTATATATTCGGGCTTCATTTGGGAATGGACGCAAGTCTAAGTGGTCAAGGTTGTGGGGTACTACAATGTGATATCTTGAATTCCATTTTTACCATGGATAAAGGATCTACCCTATTGAACAACCCAAAAAAATATTGGATTTCATTCTTCAGTTTATTCAAGAGTGAAATGAATGCTCCAAATTTCAAAACATGGGAATTTATTATAATATTGGCAACTTAAATACTGTATTGCACATTGGTGCTAGATGTTCTTGTGAAAAATCAACTGAATATATTTTGTCAACAGAAAGGGCTATTCGTTTTCCCTAGAAGGCACAAAATATGTTTGTTCCTTATAAAATACATTATTGGCATTATATCATTGTATCTGAAGTTCCCAATAGCTGGTTGAAAGAGCTTATTTATATCGACAAGATTATAGCGAGTTCCATCCCAAGGCAGAATTTATATCAGCTGCTTCCACATACGAAGAATATATATATATATATATATATATATATATGGGTGTGGTTTTTATAAGGTTGTAACCTTAAACAATCCAATTTAGGTGCACCTCTAAAATTTATCATGGCATGTAATTTTGGTGAAAAATTTCTTAGGATTATCTCAAAATCTATTTTTATATCTAATTATAAAATTTCAAACTTAAAAAATGGTCAAAATCAAGCATATCTATAAACATATGAACATCTTGAAAATGGGTGGTCTAGATATTGTATTGCAAGATGCACTATTTTTGGGACTCGAAATCTTTTTTGTCTTTCATATTCATACATCTCAATGTCAAGATAATCAATTAGAAGTTTTTTTAACATTAAAACAACATTTTCTAATAGATTTTTTAGGTGCAACTGTAACTCTACATTTTAAGGTTGCAACCTTATATAAACTTTTTCCATATGGGATTGTATTGAATGAGACCATTTACTTTTCATGTATGGAGGTAACAATTATTTACAACCATTCAATGTAAGATCTGATTACTTAGATGTGTCACAAAGTTCAAGAAAAATTCTTTTCAACTTTGAGCTTAGTCAATAAAATAACTGTAGCCACCCAATATCACATCCAATGGTCAATACCACCTTGTACCAAAGGTAAATGATCTCATTATATACTTTCCATTTTCATATATATATGGAAAAGGTTTATAGAGCCGAGGCTTTAAACAATCAAATTACAGCCTATCTCAAAAATTTCACTAGAAGAGGTGGTTTTGATGCACAAATATCCTCAAAGTGATCATCTCGACATCAATATGCATGGACATGAAAATAAAATGGATTTCAAGTTTTGGAAATAATTCATTTTGTAACATATTTTTGGACCATTAATTTTCAAGATTTTCAAGTTTTCATAGATCTACTCGAAAGTTTTCATAGATCTACTCGATCTACACTATTTTTAAACTTTGAAGCAAATATATTTGAAGGCTATCATAAAGATTTCCAATATTGAAACCACAATTATCGACACTATTTAAAGGTGAGCTTTACTTTGATTGTAAAAATTAAATTAATATTAGTTTTATTAAAACAGTAAATCATCATCAAAGTATTAAACCATGCTCTAAGTTCTTTTGAAAAGTAAAATAATAGAATTTAAAAATATGTTGCTATGCATGAAAATGGATGAAATAATCCCAAGTCCTTTAAATTAACTTGTGACCATCCTACATCTATGAGTTGTCAACCAACAGTATACAGCTAAACCAATTGATAGTATTTTTATAATAATATGGATTTATATATTAATTTTGAGTAAACTACTACATAGAATAGTGGCTATGTGTCATTTTTTGGGTGGCACTATGTTGTGATACTCGCTAAACTTGTATCAAATTTATTTTGAAAAAAGTATTAATCTTAAGTAAATTATTGCTTAGAGCATTGCAATGTGTTTTTTGCAATTCCATTATGTGCTGCTGCCCACTTAACTTGTGTGATATTTGCTTTGAAGAAGTTAACATGAATGTAGAATTTATTGAAACTTAATATATTAATTCATTGTAAAGTTTAAAGGGGTATGTGCATTGGATCACTTAGAAATTGATCAATGAAAGTGATTTGTTAGGATTTTGCATGATTCATTGTTCGCAAAATCGGCCGATCTAACTACTAATTACCCAGTTAGATCAGAACCAGTTAGTGGCCAGTTTCGGTTTTGGGCAGTTAGGGTGATCAACCGGTATTTAAAAAAAATTTCAAAAAGATGTATATAAATTCTCAAAAATAAAGAATTTGATTTGTAATGTATTTTTAAATATTCTTTACATTATGGTAAAGATTGAAAATTGTTTTGGTCATTAATACTCACATTTATATTTTCCCATCTTTTTAAAAAAATTTAAAACAGTCATTTGAAAATATAAAATGGGTTAAAATCCATTTTTTTCATCAATTTTCAATTTCATTTGAATCTGTTGTGTTTTAATCATTCTTTATATGATTTTCATATTTTAGTAAATTCTTTTTTGTATTTTTTTCAAAACTTTTTTGATTGCCCGGGACTTGTCCGGTTAGAGCGGTTGAATCGGCTGGTTTACCCGTTAGGCTGGTTAAACCGCTTCCAGGCCCATGTCCGGTTAACCGTTCCGGTTCGATTTTGCGAACACTGGCATGACTATATTGTATGTTTGTTTTTAATTTATCTTAAAGCAATGTACTTTTGTGTTGACACTATGTTGTGCTACTCGCTCAAGGTGTGCCAAATTTATTTTAAAGAAGTTAGCATGAATGTAGAATTTATCTAAACTGGCTATATTGTTTCAGTATAGGGTTTAAAGGAGCATGTCTGCTACGCACTGGGCTTTAGGCTTTAATTCGATAAACGATGAAAATTTTAAGGTTTTTATTTTGCTATTGCTAGATTATAATGTTTGTCCGTAATTAATGTTATATTTTTTAAGTCAAATAGATTTATTAATTAGCTTTTTTAAAAGAT
>NW_006497648.1:581836-607431 GCF_000471905.2 Amborella trichopoda
GACTCAGAGAGGTAGAGAGAACATGCCACAAGAGAGAAAAACATTTTTTTGGGTTTTTAAAAAACCCAAATTTGTCTGATTTCGGTTTTTGAAAAACCTAAAATGGGTAGTTTCATCTTTTTTTAAAAAAAAATTGTTATGAAGTCTACAAAACGGACATAACAATAATAAAAGAAAGTATTTTGTATTTTGGTAATAACGGAAACTAAAACGAACATTTACCTAAGTTTCTCTTAAAAGATATCATATTTTGTCTCTGACAAACACTATAACTTTTAAAATTGGTTTATATTTATTGGATTTTGTGTTGGTGATATGTATTAAATTCAAAATTAAAGTTTCAAATGTGTTTTCGATTAGAAGACGAGATAATCATCCCTGATTTATATTTTATTTGTTTGTTTAAAGATTAAAATTAATTTATGCAATACAAGATGTGATCACGAATTTATACAACACCACCTCCAAACCCTACGAAAAACTCACATTCGATGGCCCATTAGTGTGTGAGGGCCAATGAATCCATTTCTTCCCTATACGTGAAATGTACCTTCGAAGATTTGGCATATCTATGAAAACTTTAAATAGACTGTATAAAAGAAATATAAGAAAATAAACCATTTCTCAGGCTTAAAATCAATATTTTTCTTTTTCATCCATATTTGTCATCGCATAGATGATGGATTCGTAGAATTTTGGGCATCATGACCAGCTCAAGTAAGATATATAGCAGCGACGAGCCAGGTCGATCAATTGAATCTCGGGTTAATCTAATGAGTCTCAGGTTTCACCTAATATAGTGACTAATCGAGTTTGGAATTGTAATTTATGTTCATAACCCACTTACTAATAATGTGTTGCCAAAATGTCCCTAACCTTGTATCAAAAGGGATTGTATACAATGAGACCATTTACCTTTGGTATAAGTAGATCATAATTATTTATAACCATCCGATGTAAAATCTGATAACTTGATTGTGTCACAAAGTTCGTAAAGAGTTATCTTGAATTTTGAGCTTGCTCAATACAATAAATACAATTACCCAATTTCACATTTAATGGTCAAGATTAATTATGACCACCTTGTACCAAAAATAACTAATTTCATTGTATACTTTCCCATAACAAAAATGATGCCTATTCTTCCCCAGTTATAATAACTCCCTTCCCTCTTTATAAAGCTGTTAAATTGTACAAATGTGGCATGTGAGAAGATGGTTGCTATCTTCAATAACAAAGTATTTTTCTCACCTTGAAGCATAAAAATCTTATATGCGACCAAACTACATTTTATGTACGTATTATAAATTTTGAACCTATAAAAGCCAAAAGATAACCCCTCAATGCTTTTGACATTCTACAAAAAAATGGTTACTATAATGCGATTTTTTTTTTTTCTTTTTTTTTAGTGGAGGGGGGTAAATCAATACGGATTAGGGTCCCTATCTTTGGTGAGAATAAAGTCCGAAACTCTGTCATGAGGTTTTGGCGGTACTACCACCACAACCCCAGCCCTCGTACTCAATTTAAGATGATCCCTGGATATGCAAATAACGACCAATTTGGTAGAAGAAGAGTATTTCGTATAGCCGCAGCCTGCAGGTTTATTCAACCACATCTTAAATCTTAAATTAAATGGAATGCCAACACCCAAAAACTTACAAGTTGATCATCTCTACTTTGGTGATCATGTATATAAAAAATATATTTTAAGCTCGAAAGCGATCCATTTTGTAGCATCCTTTCTTTTCTTTTTCTTTTTTTTTTTGACAGGAATAACAAATATTATTAAGGCAAAAGTGAAATTACAATAAAACTTTAAAATAAAATAGGAGATGCAACGAGTGAATCCAAATAGACTATTTTCTTAGCCATTTCATCTGCAACGGAATTGATTTCTTGGTAGACATGAATGATGGAAAACCTACAGTATGAAGGTAGATCCATCACTTTTTGCATAAAGAATGTAGCCGCCAAGGAGGTCCTGACAAGCCTTTTCACCAATTCATGACATTGTTAGAATCACCTTCAATAACCAAGTTTTTTTCCAAACCCATATCTATAAAGATCAACAATCTTTGTAAAAAAGATTCAAACTCAGCATGGTTAGCAGTTACCATTCCATAAGGACCTGCATAACAAAATAAAATTTGACCTTCACTATCTCTACACACCCCCTACACCTGAATGCCCTGGATTCCCAAAAGATGAGCCATCAAAATTCAGTTTCATACAATCTACATTGGACGGATTCCACCTGCACTGTGGCCAAATCTTGATAAATCTTTGAATGATCAACTTATCCAAATCATCTTCAGCATCAATCCTAGAAGTACCTCAACCTTCATTTGTTACTTTGAACCAACTCCTTGTACAAAACACAATTTTTTTTTTTAATTCCTCAATACGTATAGCCACACTACCAAAAGTTCTTATGTACCTTTCAAGCCACAATTCCCATATAAGAGCACCCTTCGAAAATATCCCATAGCAATTCCTCCCATCTTTGGAATCCCACAAACCTTTAGTTGACTCATCCAAAAACACACACAGAATGGGTAAAAGAATTCTTGCTTTTTGTATTGTCCAACACCATAACTAATAAGTACATGGGCATTGCAAAAATAGGTGATTAGCATTCTCCTCGTCTTATTTGCAAAATAGACAACCATTCACAATGACCTTTCCTCTTTTTTTTAGATTGTCCACTGTTAAAATTTTTTTTTTGAAACAAAATCCAAATAAAAACTTGCACCTTATAAGGTATTCGCCATTTCCGGATCTTTTTTAGGAAATGTTGATTCAGACCGGTCGTCTATAACTCTCATACACCCTATAACTTGCATTACTTGGAAGATGACTGATGACGTCTTTCAAGGTCTTTAGTAAATCTACATATTGAGCCACCGCGATGTGCTGCCAGATTTTGTAGCAGCCTTTCCATACCATTCTTTTTAAGTTTTTACAAATCTGCCAAATCAGTTTGAAGCTTCTGATTTCATTTGTGGAAATGGACTCGCAAGCATCACAATCATTCCTTGTGCGATTTGGTCTTTGAGGAGAGTCTTTGAGATGCGACCCTACCAAATTTCATGAAGCAATTTGCTTATCCATCATTATTTCTTGCCAGATAGGGCTGGTAATGGGGTGGACCAACCTTGCTCACTATAGGGCTGGCCCAAGCCCTGCCAGAACTTATTTGAATAGGCCCTGGCTGTGTCAGGGCTAGGTCAGGTCCAGTACAACCAAAAGAGAAAAAAAAAATTTTAAGGAAAAAAAGGTTGGGTTGGGGCCTGATTGTAGCCCTACCCTTAGCTCGGCCCGGCCGTTAGGCCATGGTGGTCTGGCCCTGGCCTAGCCCTTGGGCCACATTTTGTAGCCCAGGCCCTAATTTTTTTAAGACTTGGCCTCCTGGCTCATTGCCACTCCTAAGAAAAATATTGTGAGCCAATTATAATTGCCTCACTAGCAAATTCACTTAGAACAAAAACGGATCACGAAAGTTGCCAAGTTTCTTCTTTCATAAGTTTTTGATAAGTTTTCACATTATTGGGATTCCTCCATTTTTCACGAATATGTTTGTCATGAAATTAACTGGGACATGGATTTTTACTTAGAAAACAACATTATGAAGTTCGAAAACAAAGTTCTTCATTAAAGAGTCCCTTTGGGTGATCTCCCATTTGAAAATTATTCTCGCCTCGTAAAGAAGCCTTCCATAAAGTCAGAACTTTTATTTTCTCCTAGAACGAGTATTTAATTTCAAGTTTGAAATTTTTTTTACTTTGAGTATCAAATGCTTTTCTAGTTTGGAATCATCAAGCACGGTTCACGGAGTTTGATTTTTTAATTAAATGTGCTAACATGCTCTATACTAAAAATAAAATGGTGTGGTTTATGTACAGCCCGTGCTCTAAACAATCAAAGTAGAGCGCGTCTTCAAATAGTATCGAGAAATGTGGTTTTAATATTGGAAATCTTTGTGATAGCCTTAAAACAAATTTTTATATTTAATTGTATAATTTAAAGCTTTAGAAATAGTGTAGATCGAGCAGATATATGAAAATTTTAAAAACTTGAAAATTGACGGTCTAAAAATGCATTACAAGATGCACTATTCTAAATTTTGAAATCCAATTTTCTCATGTCCATGCATCTTGATATCGAGATGATCAATTGGAGGATATTTGGGCATCAAAACAACATCTTTTAATGAAAAATTTGAGGTAGTCTCTAATTTGATTGTTTAAAGCCTGTCCTCTAGATAGACTTTATTCAAAATAAAATGTACCAACCAGCTTGAGAGTTGAGAGGCATGGCATTAGGGGTGGCACCCGCCTGACGGGTCGACTAATTGGCGTTGGGGTTTAGACACAAACAATAGATCCTATGAACCAAATAATAAGGATGGGTTTCTACGAGTCAGCTGACTCATACGGTACATATACGGTCTCCACTTAATTTACTCTTACAAAAAGATTTTTAATCTAAACTTTTACGGATTTCTTATTTAGGTTAAGATGATCATGAATACGAAAAAAAACAATTTTTTTAATATTTAAAATGTACTTTGTTTTAAAAAAATTTTACACCACCTAAATTCGTTTTTGGCCCATGAGCTTTTTACATCGTCCATAATGACTGCAGCCGTTGACTCATGGATAAGTTATCACTTTGTTTTATTTTTTATTTTTATAAGTTTATATAGAACCGTGGCTCTAAACAATTAAATTAAGGCCTATATAAAAAATTTCATTAGAAGAAAGTTTTTTTAATACCAAAATATCCTCAAATTCATTACATTGACATTAAGATGCATGAACATGATAAAAAAATAGATTTTTTTTTAGAAACAGTGTATCTTGTACTGCATTTTTTTACCATCAATTTTCAAGATTTTCATAGATCTGCTCAATTTACATTATTTTTGAAGCTTTAAATTTTATAATTAAATATAAAAATATATTTTAAAACTATCACAAAGATTTATAGTATTGAAACCACATTTTTCGATATTATTTGGAGGTAGGCTCTAATTTGATTGTTTAGAGCCTCGGTTCTATATAAACTGCACCCGAAAAGTTTTGGGACCATCTTCGTCATTGTGAGAAAGTTTTGGGTCTTGTGCTCGCTTGCTATTCACTCCGTTTAAAAACGGCGGCAACTCACTAAACCCTTTCATCACCTCCCTCCCAGTTTAGGGTTTCTCCTCAATTTAGAGGGTTTTTTCTGAAGGTGACTGACAATTGAACCAGAGGAACAAAAGTTTTTCATCTGATCTCACTCCATTTCTAGGGTTTCTCTTCTTGTTTTCTGACAACCAGTCGAGAGGAACCCGATTACTAATGGCGCAGTCTCTTGAGCTTCTTCTCATACAATTCTTAATGCCTGATAACGATGCTAGAAGGCAAGCAGAGGAGCAAATCAAGAGGCTCGCTAAGGATCCACATGTGATTCCTGCACTTCTTCAACACATGCGCACTGCAAAGACAGCCAATGTTCGTCAATTATCAGCTGTTTTGCTTAGAAAGAAGATCACTGGTCATTGGATGAAGCTTTCTCCTCAAGTGAAGGATTCTGTGAAGTCTGCTCTCATGGAGAGCATTACTGTAGAACATAGGTCAGGCTTCTTTTCTAAGATTTGGGACTTAGTGTATCTTATTTCTCTGTTGTTTTGCTTGAGATTTAGAATTTGTTATTAATTGTGTTGTTATTGTTGAGAATTACATGAAGTTTTCAAATGAGCTGATTCGCTTGAGGTGTTAATTGAGTCAATGTTTCAAAAGTGATTCCAATTGGTTATCTTTTTTCGCAATTTGTGGAATGTTTATATTATTTTTGAACTCTATGTTTGAAATGGTGAATGATTTTTAAGAATCTTTGGAAGAGACCAATGTGAGATATTTAAGTAAATTTCAAGAAATAATATTCCTGATGACTTGGAAACCCTTACCTGCTTGTGTACTTAGGACATGGGCGTAGTAATGAATTTTTTTTATTCTGATGCAGATGTTAGTATGGTTTTGGTTGTTATATTTGTCAGGTTTTCCCTTTCAGTTATGTTCTAAAGGCCTCCATCATTGTTTATTGATATGGTGCGTGTTCTTCACTGTTCATGATTAAGTGTGACTTTTGAAGTATGCACGGAAGTTGGAGTTGTGTAAGAAATTTTTGTTGTGAAACCTTCTGTTCTTGTGTGGAGCATGGAAGTGGTGATGTCGATGAGTACTAAGTTTCGTTTATAACATTCATCTAGTTAACATATAAGAGAAAAAATACTTATATTTAGTGTACATATGGCCAGGTGCAATCTGTTGGTGCTGTTATGAACTGTTTTTTTTTAATGAAGTGGTGCTGTTACAAACTGTTGCTCACAATATATTGAGCGATATGGGAATTGATGGTGGGGACTATAATTAGCACTTCTTAGGAGGCTACATGAAGATGCTATATTCCTGTAAGCCATTTTCACGAAGGATTAAGTTTTCTGGCCATATTTCTATTTTGCAATTTTGGACTTCAAACCATACTAGGAAACACCGTGATAGACTAGGAAAGTTTAATTCACTAGATATAAAGGCAACACAAAACCATCGAGAGAGAAGTCGCTTCATTACAAGTTTCTCATAAAAAACTCAATCAAGAGGACTAAAGAAAAACCTGAAAGCAGACTTACCTGTGTATCTTCGTTTTGCGGCTTGTCTTATTTGAAAAAATTATGCAATTCATAGCAGAGCCGATCCCAAATAATTGGGATAAGGCTTGGATGATGATGTTGATGCAATTCAAAGCAGAATGAAAGCATCCTTCTTGCAGTTCTTCATTCTTTACCCAATCCTCAGGTTCTTAGAATATCCTCTATGTTTTATTTTTTTAAAGGAAATCTAAGATTTTCCTCTTTTGAGCTCTCCTATTCTAGGAACCTCGGAAGGAATACCCAAACCAAGGTCTATTTGGGAGCTCTGCCTTTTTGGAACCACTGAAAAAAATGCCCCCATAAGGTTTATAATAGTTTTTTTTTTTTTAACGACAAAACCTATTTTGAGGTTGGCTTCCAAATTATCACTCAGAATATTTTTATCTGATTCAAATTTTCCTCAAAAAGAGCAAAACTTCCTAAAACATGTCTTCACTATACTATCTTCTATTTTTACTGATCTGTTTCACTTGTTTAGTAGTCAAAATAGATTATCATGTGCCCTTTTATGATTTACTTTATTTGGGGACCAGAGAAGCATCCAAAGATTAAAATACTTCCTCAAATAAAATTTTCATAAAACAGATTTTTGGTTTTTTGCAAAATCTAATCTTTGTCTAAATTACAAAATTTTTGCAAAAAGTTGATTCATCTCCAACTTAAGAAACTTATCCCCAATTTCCTAATATCTTTCCATATTTCATTTGCTGCTTTAATTTTTATGTTGGGAATTTCTTTTTTGCATCCTTCCATGCATGCTAGGTACTAGTCACAACATCATGTCCCATAATTTTACAATACTATAACCAGGTGCATCACTCAGCCCTTTGATTTTACTTTTTTTGGGTGATAAAGTGACAATTTCATTTATCAAAGCTGTTCTACAAATCACTTGGCATTTTAGATTTTGTTCTTAGAAACTTCACATGAACAACTACAGAAACACATTGATTTGGTTTCTAACAACATGAAGATTTGAGATATTTTTTTATTTGTCTGTGTAGTGCATTTTGTTTTGGAAAATTTGGTTTGCACACGCTAATTATATTTTCATTTTTAATATTTTATCGTTAGTAAATTACAAAGACCTCAACCTTATACTTAAGGCTTGCTTCTTGGGTATAGAACTAAGGATGACATATGAACCGGCTGATAGATGGGAGGACTGTGCTTAATACGGAATGAGGGATATGGCACATTGTATTACATGCTGCAAATCTATGTAAATGTTCAAAATGTCATTGTAGCTTATAGTTCACTATTTGTAGCCTGTAAATCAATGTTATTTCACTGCAGATGCTTCTATGAATCAGTTTCGCCTTGCAATTCAGTGCTAAATTAGATTAAAAGGAAACTAGTGCTAACTTCTTCATTGTATCATGAGTCTTTGCTGAAAGTCTGCATGCAACCTGATTAAATTAATACTGGGTTGTCTTGTAAGCTACTGTGTGCTTGTCAGTTCCAATAGTGGAAATGTTTCCGACATTTGAGTCATATTGTGGGTGTTATTTTACTTCGCAAGTCATTTTTATCACTTTGGGATCTCCGCATGGCATTTCTGACAACCATTTCTTCAGTGCGGAAACACATAAATTTGTATTTCTTGCATATGCTAGGAGAAATGCATCCTTCATAATTGCTTTCTGGAATCAGAAGCAAATCATCGTTACACATCATTTAGTGATTGCTAGGAAGCATCATCGATTATTTTACTGGCGGTAACAGAGGTTAAAACTTCAGGGAGTTCCCAGCACCCAGAACCGGCATCCACCCTGCTGGTTCTGGATGATCTTGACTCAGGTATCCTGAGATTTGACTGAGTCCATTTGAGTCTTCTCATGTCTGACTGAGTTTAAAGTACTAGTGATAGTGATCAAGTCTTGACCGGTACTAGAATCAGGACTCAGAAGCTGACTCGGAACTTCTCCATTTCCATATGTTTGCTCCATTGCATTTTTTTTTAAACACTAGGCAAACTTTTTTGTTCACATCTATCACCTCCCTTTTTTGTTTCTTATGATTGGTTAGATTCACCTTCATATCATGGTGTTCTTAATTCGATTGAATCATTTCCATCTGGCTGTTGCTGTACTGGTAGATGTTTTTATTATGCGCTCTATTTTATTGGCACATATTTCTATTTCCATATTTATGGGGTAGACACATGGAAGTAATCAACGGTATTCTGTAATATTTGTGTGTTTTTGGCTTCCAGTCCTCCAGTTAGACGTGCTAGTGCAAATGTTGTCAGTGTTGTTGCTAAGTATGCCGTCCCAGCTGGGGAGTGGCCAGAATTGTTGCCTTTCCTGTTCCAATGCAGTCAAAGCCCACAAGAAGATCATCGGGAAGTAAGGAAATTATGGCATACCATTCTACTCTAGGCTAATTTCATTGGTGGTTGGGTGTTGTACTTCCTTTCATTTTTTAATTTCGAATGGCAAGCTAGGTTAACCTCAATTCTTATCGAAAACTATAGAGACCTTGAATGATGATAGTTTTTTGAAGTTCTGGTCAAAATTAAAATTCTTGCAATCTTGGTCCTTGTCACTTGCAATTATACTCATGGTTATCAAATGCGGGATTTGTTGTGAAGCACTAGGGGGTCTAATGAGCTATACACCTCAATGCTGCCATGCTAATTTGAACTCAGAGAGAAAAATTGATTACCAATAAAGTTTGGTTCTATAGGGTTTTGGGGAGGACTGGGAGGTTTTTTATATAGAGTGAATGATATGAGACTGGATTACGTGCCATGATTGCAGCTGCACATGTGGGCTATGAGCCACCCAGTCAGGTGCATCTTGCATGCCCACCTTGGTGGGGTCGCTCTGCTTCGATGTAGCCACATAACGTGATATGCTGCAGCATTTGATAACCACTGGTCAATAACATCCCTCTAACTAAAAAATTACTCATGACATACATATCAACTATTATTGTAATTAACTTATTTGTTGTATGTGAGTTTTTGAGTTATCCTTTTTTGAGTGTATTTGCTTGTGTTCAATTAAGTTTCCAATTTTCTATTCAAGAGGAATTGCATGGCTTGAATGAAAGTTTCATTGCCGTAGCAGCAGTAGAGTATTCATGTGTAAAATTCTTAATTCTTTCCAGGTAGCATTGATTCTTTTCAGCTCTTTGACTGAAACAATTGGAGAGATGTTCCGACCGCATTTGGCTACATTACAGTCTCTGTTCCTCAAATCTCTACAAGATGAGACCAGCACCCGTGTTAGAATTGCTGCACTAAAGTAAGGAAATCCTCATCCTCTTCTTCTGCTTCCATTTGCTGTTTTGTCGAATAATCTTGAATTTGTTATATACATGAACTATGTGGTTCTTGAAGGCTACTCATTTTTCATGGTTTGAGTTACTTTGTTCTTTTTTGGTCTTTTTCCAGGGCAGTTGGATCTTTTGTGGAATTTGTACATGACAGAGATGAAGTAGTAAGTTGAAACACGTGCACTGATTGTTTATTTTACTAGTTTTCAATGTCTTCTACAAACTCATTTTAATAAATCTTGAATAAGCTTGTTAAAATCTCAGTTTTTAAGTGAAAAGTATGGTAGAGATAGTAAGAAGACCTAGCATAACTATTCATCACCTGATGTATGGCAATCCTTCATTCTCTGGTTGCTTACATCATGAGTTTTACATATTTCTAGAGAAAGACAATCTACTAGGCAAGACTCTGGCAGGTCTTATGTTATACTTGATGACATACACCATCCTCTTCTTCTAATCAGATTGGTACTAAGGCTGTCTCTGTTTAGGATTGCACTCTCTTCCTATCCTCTTGGGTTCTGCTTCTCCTTGTTCTGGTGTCATGAGAAACTTGTTATTGGCCCTTTGGGATTCTCTTTAAAATTTTCAGTCTGCGTTGTCTTCTTTAACACTTCTCAGTGCATGGTCCTTCTTCCTTGTTGTACAATAGAATTTCTAATGCCTATTCACTCGGTGCTCTCCTTTGACTCATGTTCCTCACCCCTTTCCACCTTCTCTCCTTCATTGGCCTGCACTTGATGGCCTCTCCCATGAGAGCTGATGGCCTCTCCCTTGTTCTCTCCACCAAAACAAATCTATTGCATCCACCAGATACTTTCTGATGTCTCATCATATTCAAGCTTCTTTCTTCTGGACTTGGATGAGACACCCTTAGAGTTAGAGCAATAAATTTTCTTCACTCTGTTTGAAATGTAGGGCTTTGGTGGAAGATTTCCTCATATGCCTCAAATATTAGATTTGAATGCTAAAACATTATATAAGAGGTTGGGACTCAGAAAACCAAGATGGAGCAACAAATTGCAGACACTCTCTTTCTAGATACTAGAAAATTTAACAAGCTGTTGATACCCTCTGCCAATGGATGCTTAGACACTTGAGTTGGTTGAAATTGGTCTTGGTTTTCTGTTTTGTTTGTTTTATGTGATTGTGAAGCACTGGCTGGTGTTCCTTTGGTGACTATTCATTTGAGATCATCTACCATGATGCTCAACTCTAATCATGTGATCATCTGATGCAGGTAATGGTCCGGGAGCTAATTCCGAGCATTTTGAATGTATCAAGGCAATGTTTGGCAAATGGTGATGAGGAGGTTGCTGTAATTGCTTTCGAAATATTTGATGAGCTTGTGGAGTCCCCTGCGCCTCTTCTTGGGTCCTTTGTGGTATCAATTGTTCAATTTTCACTCGAGGTTAGCTCAAGCGAGAATTTGGAAACAAATACAAGGCATCAGGTTTGACCAGATCTTTATTTGTTTTCGCATGCATAACCCATACGCATTACTTTATATTATCTAGGTTATTTCTTGGTTGCTATCTTATTATATCTCTTTATTTCTTTAGGCTATTCAGATTATTTCTTGGCTTGCAAAATACAAGCCCAAGTCCCTTGTGAAACACAAGCTGGTTGTTCCTATCCTACAAGTCATGTGCCCTTTACTAGCTGAGGCAAGCCATGGTGATGATGATGATGATGATCTCTCTGCGGACCGAGCTGCTGCAGAAGTTATTGACACAATGGCTGTAAATCTTCCAAGGAAGCTTGTTTTCCCACCTGTTCTTGAATTTGCTTCTATTGGTTATCAGAATCCAAACCCCAAATATAGGGAGGCTTCTGTAATGGCATTGGGGGTTGTCTCAGAGGGCTGCTTCGAGTTGATGAAGAACAAGTTGGAAGATGTTCTGCGGATAGTTTTAGAAGCTTTAAAAGATCCAGAACAACTGGTTAGAGGGGCTGCATCATTTGCATTGGGCCAGTTTGCTGAGCACTTGCAACCCGAGATTGTGACATACTATGAAAGTGTGCTTCCATGCATTTTGAACTCTATTGGAGATGCATCAGAAGAAGTACAGGTGAAGTTTGGAACCTGATAACATCTAGCTAATCAATACAACGTATACCTTACCTAATAGCTTGAATGCCTAATTTATTACAGGAGAAATCTTATTATGCATTGGCAGCATTTTGTGAGAACATGGGAGAAGAAATACTTCCATTTTTGGGCCCTTTGATGGGGAGATTACTTGAAGCGCTGCAGAACAATTCTCGTAATTTGCAGGAGACTTGCATGGTATGGTGTTATCTATACTCATTGGACAGAGAAGTTGGCATTTGTATGAATTAGTTAGTGAATGTCTTTTCGAAGTTTGATGGCACTGAATCCTTATACTTCCTCTTGCAGTCTGCAATTGGGTCAGTGGCAGCTGCAGCTGAGCAAGCATTTATTCCATATGCTGAGAAGGTTCTCGAGATGATGAAAAATTTCTTAGTGTTAATTCAGGATGAAGACCTTCGTGCACGGGCGCGAGCCATTGAGCTAGTTGGAATAGTTGCAATGGCTGTCGGGCGTGCCAGGATGGAGCCTATATTGCCTCCTTTCATTGAAGCCGCTATCTCGGTATGTGTTGTGATCATTAAATTTGTTAAAAAAACATAAGTAATATTTTGAAGCGATGAAGTGCTATTTTCTTTATTAGGGTTTTACTTTGGACTTCAGTGAGCTTCGAGAATATACACATGGATTCTTTAGCAATATTGCTGAAATTATGAATGGAGGGTTTTCTCAGGTAGGCTTTCAGCAACACTTAGTTCCATTTGTAATTTCTTTCCTTAGCAGTCTGCTGACAAATTTTCCAAATAATGACATTGCCCTAATTTGCAGTATCTTCCCCATGTGGTTCCCTTGGCATTTTCTTCATGTAATCTTGATGATGGCTCTGCTGTTGACATTGATGAATCTGATGGTGATGAGAGTGTATATGGTTTTGGGGAAGTATCGACCGATGATGAAGCACATGATGAAAGGAGAGTTCGCAATATAAGTATCAGAACTGGTGTCTTGGATGAAAAAGCTGCAGCCACTCAGGCCCTTGGCTTGTTTGCATTGCATACAAAGAGTTCTTTCATACCGTATCCTTTCTCAGATGCATCCAGTTTTTTTCTTTAAATTCTTCCAATAGAGTTATGCATCTCTAGTTCGGTATTTGGAATCTTTAATTGGCACAAAGCTATTTTGAGGAGACAATGAAGATTTTGACGAAGCATGCTGGCTATTTTCATGAGGATGTTCGTCTTCAGGCTATCATTGCTTTAAAAAGTGAGTATAAGTGATATGTTTGTTGTTGCTTGTGCCTACATATTCTTCCCGTTTTGCTTCGATATCTTCCCTTCCCGTTACAACCTAGGTTAGAGTGGTTTTCTATGAAGTCTTACGAGTATTGGAAAGTTTGAGAATAATTTCGTTTGTTAGTTACTGAAACTGGCTATTCATAGTTAGTGGTATCCTATGGCGAATGGGAATGTAGGGTTCTTGGGAACCCCTCGCTTGTGGAACCAAGAATCCCAAATACGGGATCTCACCCAAGATTGTGTACATGATTGATTAAATGTGAAGTAAGATGAATATAACTATAAATCGAGTGCAAGAAATAAAAAAAACATAAAAAAACATACAACACCCGATTTACATAGTTCACCCTGTAGGGCTACATCCACGGCCTCGGCAACTAGAAATGCACTATCACAATAAAGATTACAGTTTTGGGTTACAAGATATATACCTCTCTGTAAACATTGGTAAAAACCCCTCACCGATCTTCCCTTCTAAGCCTATTCTCCTGATCAAGCAACACCGTCGATCAATATCTTCTTTCCCACCACAATACCGCTACTGGAAAGATAACTTCGGGAGCAACCGAGAAACTCTCTATAGAATTGGAAACTAAATCACCCAAAACTTCATGGGAATAACGCCTCTATCTAAGTGGCCATATCTCTCTCTCTTGGAGACACATCTCCTCTTTGAAGATCCATTCCCATAACCCCTAATGGGGTGACCCTCAACAGGATGGGTATCATGTTTCCTTGAATATCTTATATAGAAATCACTTTCTTGCTTCCCAAAAAAGTCCCATTTCTTTTTACCCCCCTTAGTCTTTAGAAGAAAATGTGGGTATAGTGATTTGGCTATCATTAAACCGAACAATCTCCACCTTGATTGCAAAATTACCATAATTGCCTTGACAACCTTTTTTGAATGGATTTCTTGATTTCTTCTCACTTGCCTCCATTGTAGAATTTTCACAAGCACTTTGCCTTCATATTTCACCATGTTAAACCATGTATCAATCTAGCTTCGCCATTCATCTTTTTTCTTAGTGAAAGCCTTAGCCTTGTACACACCTTGTGCTCTGATACCATTTGTAGGGTTCTCGGGAACCCCTTGCTTGCGGAACCGGGAATCCCAAATACCGGATCCCATCCAAGATCGTGTACATGATTGGTTAAATGCAAAGTAGATGAATATAACTATAAATTGAGTGCGAGAAATAAAAAAAACCATAAAAAAGCATATCACAAAAACACACAATTTACGTGGTTCACCCTGTAGGGTTACATCCACGGCCTCGACAACTAGAAGTCCGCTGTCACAATGAAGATTATAATTTTAAATTACAAGAGATATACCTCTTTCTAAACATCGGTAAAAACCCATCATCGATCTTTCTTAGTAAAACCCCTCATTGGTAAAAACCCCTTGGTCACAAATCGTGACCTACATTCACGAGAGAATGGTGCGAGGCCTTACCGACTAATTTGATGAAGATTACAAGAGAGATTGAGGTCCAAAGCTCCAATTTCTAGCAGCTTTACCTCTTTACGAACAAGATCCAAAACAAGGTCCAAAAATACTACAAAGTGTATACTTTCTCTTTCTAAAACAACGCCAACAACATGACACAAAAAACCCAAATGTACATGATCCAAAATTCCCACTCTTTCTCTACAAAGTGGGGGAAAACATGGTACAACCAAACCCTACATGAGTTGTTTCTTTTCTTCTCTTTCTCTCTCTAAACTAAAGAGGTTCAAGCCCCTTATAATTGGAGCTTAGAAGACACCACAGCTCTTGGATTAGAAACCAATCCAATGGCTTAGAAATGAGAAGAAACGTCAAATAAAAAGACGTAATATATGATTTGGCTTCACGCATGTAACAGTCTCCCACTTGAAGACAAATCACCGAGCATACAAATAATAATCTCCCACTTGAACACAAATCTTCATGCCTTTGAAGTAACCTCAAATGTACCATTCTCCTTCCATGTCAACATTTTCTTTTCTTGAGGAACCTAGAGAGTTTAGACAATGCCGTAAGCTCTTAGCTCAATAACCCTTATGAGCATGCCTTGCTCATTTTGCTTTGTGGTTGTACTTTTCATACAAACTCCTATCTTGCGTGGTGATCTGGATGGAGAAATTTATGTGTCACCCTGAAGGCTTTAAGAATAAAACCAGTCCTAACTTGGTTTGCAAGTTGAAAAAAGGATTGTATGGTTTGAAACAAGCATCTAGACAATGACATAAGAATTTGGTGAAGGAATGGCCAATGTGATTGGAGTGTTCCATCCCACTCTAATGTTGATTATGATAATTTCCATGATTTGTATAAAATTTAACATTTCACTTGTTTGTGTTTTTCTTGATTGACTTGTATTTAGCTTGGGGAGAAAATGTTGGAATGAAGTGATAAAGATGCTTCAGAATTTATGAAGTATGAATATGGATTGCCAATATTTTCAAGGTTTTTGGGAGATATTGATGTAATGGATCTATGTGATATTGGATCAACCACCGTCGTGCTTATAGGTTTATAAGCGATGGTTCATCTAAAGCATGCGTGAATGCAAGATGGCTCCAAGAGCTCGAGGATGCAAGTGTTGAAGTAGGTGGAGTTTATATGAGAAGTACAAGCACGATGCAAGATGAGCAAGGCATGCTTATAGAGGTTATTGAGCTAGAGAGCTTGCGGCATTGTCTAAGCTCTTTAGGTTCCTCAAGGAAAGAAGAACCTGATATAGATGGAGAATGATGCATTTGAGGTTACTTTAGAGGCTTGAAGATTTGTGTTCAAGTGGGATATTGTTATTTATGTGCTTGGTGATTTGTTTTCAAGTGGGAGATTGTTACATGTGTGAAGCCAGATCACACATGTACTTCTTTTTATTTGACTTTTCTTCTCATTTTTAGGCCATGGGATTGATTTTTTAATCCAAAGGTTGTGGTGTCTTCTATGCTCCAATTATAAGAGGCTAAACTTCTTTTGTTTAGGGAGAGAAAGAGAAGAAAAGAAAGAATTCATGTAGGGCATGGCTGTACCATGTTTCCCCCCTCTTTGTAGAGAGAAAGTGGGGATATTGGGTCATATACATTTGGGTTTTTTGTACCCTGCTGCTGGCACTGTTTTAAAAAGAGAAATTGTAAACTTTGAAGTGTTGTGGACCTTGTTTTGGGTCTTGTTTGTAGAGAGATAAAGTTGCTAGAAATTAGAGCTTTAGATCTCAATCGCTCTTGTAATCTTCATCAATTTAGTAAGTAAAGCCTTGCACCATTCTCCCGTAGATGTAGGTCATGATTTGTGATTGAACCACGTTAAATATTTGTGTTCTGTGAGTTGAATATTGCCATATTTTTATTCCTTGATGATGCTTTGATGCAATATTCTTTCCATTGCTTGTTTATGTTATATTGATGCACAATAGCTATAACTTTGACACACCCTTACTGATTTTTCACCACCGATCAACAACAGGGAAGATGTATACATTTTAGTAGAACTCATTCACTGTAGTTGTGTGTATTTGTTGTGTAGATGGAATCTCATGGTTGCAATAAAAAAAAGGGAATCTCATGGTTGTGACCAGGGATTTAAAAGTCGTTGAGTCGGCACAAAATCGGTCGATTCTACCTGGGAATCGGTCATCCCGTGCCGATTCTCGCTTATAACAAGAAATCGGGCGTGTCTAGAGGCAAACCGGCGATTTATAGCGATAACTCGGCGAGTCGCTACATTGACACAGGCGATTTCAATCGGTAAGGGTAAGCTCTGAAATTTTTTAAAAAGTTCAGGGCATATTTGTTGCCCGGACGTCACGGGGTTCATAATATGTCACTCACTGGATCTCAACATGAGGTACACACGTTACACACCTGCTAACGCACACACATTAACAGGAGCCACCACAAACAATTTATACAATCAAATATTCTCTACATATGAGAGAGAGAGAGAGCTATTTATAAAGTATGTAATTTACTTTATAGTATGTAATTTATTTTATACATTGAAGTATGTAATTTACTTTATATATTATACATATGAGAGAGAGAGATCTCTTTATAAAGTATGTAATTTACTTTTTACATATACACTATTATACATATGAGAGAGAGAGAGCACCAATATCCTATTTTCACGCACTCTGTTTGATGGGAATTATCCTACGTCGAAGTTTTAGAGAACATTTGATTGGTATAAATTGTTTGTGGTGGCTGCTTGTTAATTTGCGTGCGTTAGTAGGTGTTTGACGTGTGTACCTCATGTTGAGATCCTGTTAGTGATGTGTTATGAACCCGGTGACGTACGGGCAACAAATATGCCCCGAACTTTTTAAAAAATTCCAGAGCTTACCCTTACCGGTTGAAATCGCCCGTGTCACTGTAGCGACTCGTCGAGTTATCGCTACAAATCGTTGGTTCGCCTCAAGACACGCTCGATTTCCTGTTATAAGTGAGAATCAGCATGGGATGATCGATTCTCTGTTGAATAGTCCGATTCTATACCGACTCGGCGACTTTTAAATCACTGATTTAATCCATTCTTTATTGTAGTCCATGTATGATTATATAATTCATCCATGATAATTCTATGATTTTTCTTTTGTATGATGTAAATTTAATGGCTAACATAAGTTCATACATGGAAAAAACATCTCAATATTCGCATATTGATGAAAATGAAAGTTAATAATGCAGTATCCCCATTTCTTATTGGATTCCTAAAAAGCAATATTTATAATGAATTTTAGTAATTTTTTTGGATTTTTTTTAAGGCTTAATTTACCTGTTCGGCCGATTCCCGATTCGGATCGCCGATTCACTGATCCGGATGGGTTTTTGGGGTGCCTGATCCGGGGCACCGATTCGTTTTTTAAACACTAGTTGAGACCATGTGATTAGACTTTTACCTTTTATCCATAGGTTCACATGGAGGTTGTGACTCGCAATGTGTGGAGTATCCATGCCAAACTTACCCGTGGTATACTTGGTTTTTATGAAGATGCTTTTTGTATCTTTTTGTAATGGAAAAATAAGCAATTATCAGAATGCAACATGCGAAAGAATACGTCATGTGATGGTGCTGATAATGTTTCCCCTCCAAAAGTTGCTTTGGTTGTCATTGTACTTGAGGTTCCAAGTTCGAACCCTGGATGTAGGATTTCTAAAATCATTGATAGATCCCTAAACATTTGAATTAGGTTTCCTCTTTTCAAAACATAGGTTGCAACTTCTTGACATATTGTAAGATAATTATTTAGTGTAAGCCCCTCTGGAAACATGCAACATAGCTTCCCAAACATAGCTTCCCAAACACGCCCATCTCCTAGAAAAACGATCTCACCACTCACCCCTTCAGCTTATGTAGTCCAATCGAAGTTATGTTTTTTTTTTTTGACATGGTTACATAGGAATCGAACTTGAGACGTTGTGCTATGAAAATCCAGCCTCTACCGTCTTGACCCAAGCCCGAATCCAGTAATCAAAGTTATGGTTAAAACCCCTAGTCTGAAGGATGTGAGCTATAGACCATAACTAGCCTCATGCCCAAAAACTCATATGACTGAAAACGAATCATCACTTCGCAATCATAATGATTTTGCTTAATTCTCACTGTACCTGGGTGGTGTAGCATATCGCTTAGGAAGAATGCCCTAGCATGAGCATATAACATAGATTTACGATGCATGATAAGATGTGGCAAAGTTTTGCTGGCTGCCTACTTAACGCAACCCACCTCCTTGACCCAGGCTTGGGACAGGTTACTGGAAAGTTTACGGTCCTCACCCTTGAGGCAACAAAATTGAGACAAGGAACATTCTCACTACATTAGGAGCCTAATCTCACGTACTTTTGGCTTTCCAGTGCAAGGCAACACAACACTATGGCATGGTCTTGACTCGTGAGAGCACAGTTCCAAATACAGTTCCTAATGAGAACATTGAAATTGCAAGCAAATAAAATTGTTAAGGAAATTAGAACATTGAAATTGCAGGCAAATATATTTTTTCTGTTGAATATTAGGAATTTGATAAATTTTGGGAATTCTTTTGGTGGCCACTTGAGTTTGTGTTGTGAATTATTCTAAAGGATTTCTGGGGATGATTTACTTAGTAATCAATGGTTTCAAGGGGCAAGGTGATTAAGTCAAATTTTCTTTTACTAATTGGCATTTTGTGTTTTGGCTATTTGCTACTGCCTCAAGTGTAACAGTAACTTAGTTGCTAGATGCCAATATGTTGTTTGAGTGCAAGGTTGGTCAGTTGGTATATGGTTTATTTAATTTAATTAATGGGATGGATTAATTGATTTCCATATTAATTCCATTGACTACTAGAGAATAGAGATGGCAAACTCAGTTACTCTTTATCAGGCTATCAGGTTATTTGTGACTCAGAAAAAGGATATATTAGAGACATATTTAATTAAAACCCTACTATCATGTAAATCACATATTCCTGTTATCTTTGCATTCTTATATTTTTTATAATTTTGTAAGTGTTTTAACTTATTGGCTGCATTAGAGGTGATGTGCCTGCATCATGACCACATTGTCTAGTTCTGGGGCAGATGGTCGTATGAATGGGATTCGACTGTTATGGGATTATTGTATGTTTATGTGTGATTTTCAGTTATAGTTTGTCTGCATTGGGTTCCTATTCATCTGCTTCTATATGTCAAAACTATAATAGTATGGTAGTTGTTAGTCTAAATCATTTCTTTCCATTAGCATACAAGGATTTCCAGGTCTTCATCTTCTATTCAGAAGTAAATAATTTCAGTAGGATCATATCATGTGCAGTTTGGAAGATATTTTTCTCTTCCTTCATGTTCAGTAGGATTTTTTATTTTACTGATTGTAGTTCAGCTTGTTCAGACTGCAATAACAGCATATGAACTGTATATTTGTTGTTGCGGTACACCGGATGTCACCCATCTGATGATAAATGGTGTTTTGCTTATGCAGATGTATTGATAGCAACCGAGTCAGTTTTCCCAGGATCAAATGTGGGTGTTACTTCTTTTTCTCTTTCACTTTTATCATTCTTTCTGTTTGAGTCCTGGGGATTTGGTGATTTCAGATCTGAGCCTCATTAATGAGAGAACTTCCAACTCAAAACACAAACATGACTTGTTTTGGGAGTTCGTCAGAAAGTTTATGAAAGTTTATCTTTTTCGTGAGCCAGATTAGTGACTGACTGCTCATGCATTAACATTATTTTGTTGTTTTTGCAGGAATTATCTGCTGAAAGTAAACATGTCCTTGGTAAATTTCCATTTACTTATTTGCTTGTGAGTCTGAAGTGTGTGTTTCTCATATTGGTATTTTTATTCACATGATATTGTTGGTTTCTATTATTTGTGAACTCTAGATACTTTGATGAACATCTACATAAGGACCATGAATGAGGATGATGACAAGGAAGTTGTTGCCCAGACCTGTACAAATTTGGCAGAGATTATCAAGTCCTCTACATATGTGGCTATTGAGTCTTGTAAGTGCAAATTTCGTTTAGAAAGAAATTTTTGAGAAGCTTACCATTCCAAATATATATTTTTGAAATTCTGAAGTATAGTATTATAATATCTCGAGCCCACACCTCGGTTCCAACCCCCTTGGGACCCCTTGAACCGTCTCATTGAGCCCACACCTCGATTTGATCGCTTCTTTTTTTATCTTTTTGACCATAAGGTCTGTGTATAATGCTCGTATAATTTTCGCTCCCGTAAGGGTTTTTGCCATCGAGCACCCGATTTGTGAGTGGCCGACTTTTTGTACACTCCTTATACTCAATACATCAGTTAACACTCTCAAAAAAACGAGAGGAAGGTATAGTATTATAGTATCTTGTCCCCTGAATCCAGATGTGCCAAGGCTTGTTGAATCAACGCTGGTTCTGTTGCGTGAGGAGTCTGCTTGCCAACAATTGGAGTCGGACAGTGATGTGGATGAGAATGATGCAGAGCATGATGAAGTTCTCATGGATGCAGTCTCAGACCTTCTTCCTGCTTTTGCCAGGTGTTTGGTCTATCGTTTTGAACCAGTCCTCGATAGATTCTTTCAACCCCTCATGAAATTTGCAGTAAGTGAATCATCATCCTCTTTTTTTTTTTTCTGAAGTTCTTTTTGGGTTAATGTTGCACTTTCCTTTTAGTTACTGCACCATCCATGTAAATGGGGCCTATATAACCGACATAGTTGGGTGGTCTGAATTGTACAGATGTGTGCTGTTACTAAAAAAGTGGGTGTAGAAACTATCTCCCATTCTTTATCTATGATAAATCACTTCTATTTTGCATCTTTTCTGTATTTATGCATGCCGTTTGTAATTGCAGAAAGCTTCACGCCCTTCAGAAGATCGAACTATGGTGGTCGCGTGCCTTGCGGAGGTAGCTCAAGAAATGGGTGGCCCTATTGCTAAATACATTGATGTGAGCTTTCCTAAACAACACCTTATTAATTTTCTTATTTTTTGGTTATAAAGAGAAAACCAGAAACTGATGGATTAGATCCAGTTTTCTTATACTTGCCTTCACTATATAAAGAGTCCACTTATACAGTGCTTGGTGCTTTCAGAAATTGATGCCACTTGTACTGAAAGAATTGTCATCATCTGAGGCAACAAACCGGAGGAATGCTGCATTCTGTGTCGGTGAGCTTTGTAAGAATGGTGGCGAGGCTGCTCTGAGGTATATATTTAAACTAAGATACCACCTGAAGCTTTTAAGGAGTATATGTCCCAGGGATATCTATTCTGCATATATTAAGCGACAGTTAAGGGTAGGGACACATGTCATTCAATGAGAGTAGGATCCTATAGAAAGAGAAACTTTAGGGTAAGGTACATATTAAGTGGTGCCCTAAAAAGTGGGAATTAGTGTAACCTACCACCTAATCTAATTCTCTTCCTATGGTAAATGCCTTTATTGGTAATTTAATTGAAATAGGTAACCTAATTGGAAAAGGAAATTCATAGTTAAAGATTATTTTATATTTGTCCACCATAGGAGTAGATATTTTTTTATGTTTGCACACAAAAAATTATCTTCTATTTGAGGATTAATAGCTCTTTATTGGAAGCGTAATCCAGAATCCCCATTTTCTATTTTTGTTTTTGGAGAAGAGGTTTTTCTATTCATTTTTGCCATATTGAGAGTTTCTTTTTTTTTTGACAAGGTTACATAGGATAGGAATGGAACTTGAGACGTAGTGCTGTAAACCCAGCTGCTACTGCATCACCCAAGCCCCATATTGAGATTTTAATCACAATAATAGATTATAATCATAATAAGAGAAGCATGTACTATTCTCAAAAAAATAAGAGAAGCATGTATTGCATGTGCCTCTTGCTAGTGCTAGTATATGCGATGATTTTTAGTTTACAGCTCAGCTCAAAGCATTAGCATATGTGGGTTTTTCCATATGCTCACTGACATTTTTGAAGCCCTTTTCAACTTAACACGAATCTGAAAATTGAGTAAATCTTGATATTTTTCTTATCAATCTCTTTTATTAATGGTCAATTAGTATACATGTTTACAGAACAGAGAAAGTTACACAGGGTACACTGCTGTAGTGAATCTCCAAAATCATTTGCTTCTTTATGAACGTGTAAAAATGATGTTGGTTTTATTGATAAGGATCATAAAGAAACAACACGTCATTTGTACAAGCAACCTGAAGAATCTTATCCATTTTCCACTATAGTTTCGGCCTCCAAATGCTAGGTTTATCCCTAGCAGACATCCAAACATGTTATGGAGTTATCTTACATGACGAGTGGACCTTATACAATTTCTTAGGATCTTGAGCATGTCCAAAAGAGCTTTAACCTTTGTTTTGCTGGAGTCCTCCTCCTCAACTTTACCTTAAACGCACAGTAGCTCCAATTCCATGTGCCCTGTATCATTGAGGGAACTCCCTTCATTATAAAGTGCTTCAAGCTGCTAGGAGGGCTTTCCAAATCTGTGTGAGAATCTTAATCTCCTCGTCTTACACTCAGTCTATTCTTCTCTCCTTTGTGATATCTTTAATTCATTGTTTTTAGAATTGGACTTTGGATTGGGATCAGAGTAGTATCCATTTTGGCTTTTTCCAGTTGAACCTCACCTGTGGGCAAGTCAAACCTGCAGAAGCAATTTTTCTTTTTTTCTATTTGGATATAGAAGGTGCAACTCAGAAAGTTATGAATAATGGGAAGAAAGAAAAGCTAGAGATGAAATTCATGATAAACTAGATAAAATTTATGATAAACTAACTCTGAAACAATTAACATGCGATCGATGATCTATCTAGCATATGAGATGTCTGCTTGCCGAATGGCAGGTTTTCATGTGATAAGTTACAACATTGTTTTGAAACTTAGATTTGCGAAAGTTTAACATGTATCTTCGTAACAGATTATTACATTTGGGATGCAGATTGACCGCCCACGTTTTAATTATTCACTCACTGTTTTTCTATCTGCTACCAAAACCTGGGGTGGTAATTCAGAGACACAATTGATTTGGTCACCTATAGTGATACATGGATCAGTGTAAAAATGAAAGACAGAATATGGCCTCTACATTTTCATTCTCTAGCATTTTAGGATCCTCATATTGTTCATCTCGATCAATGTTGTTATTCTCCCTGCTGTTCTCCTCACTTAGCATACGAAGTCAATGATTAGTGAGTCCTGAATTAGAAATAATGGATTAAAATATACGTTGACAAATTTTAAGTTAATTAGTTAGAACGGTGTCATATGTGGATGATGGCTGTAGCAAATCATTCCAAAAAGGAACTATAGAGAACAAGATGGCCATCAGGGGGGACGATGAGTTTCCTTAAATGTAGCATGGGAACATGAGAACCATTGTGAGGGAAGAACTTGAAGCACTGACCTAGTTGCTCTCTATGGACTCCAAATCATGTAAACACTTGGATGAGTTTAGTTGAATTGGCAAATGAATCCTCTTCTTCTTTTTTTTTTTTTCGACTAGATAATGGATCTTCATTAACTTCATGCTGAAGGATTTAGTGTCATGCACTCAAGCGCTCATTGGTCAAAACAGAGAAATCTGGGGGTATTCAAGAATTCACTTGAAACGCAGTGGAATGGCATATCGACTGATAATGTACCCAAACTTACAAGGCATGTGACTGGGATGCCACCACTAGAAGGTTATGTGAAACTTATTTTTGGTGGGGTGGGGGGGGATCATAAGGGATCATTGAGGGTCTACTAGAGAAGAATGTTGATTACCTTAGATTTTTTAGGAAATATTTTACATCATGAGTGATTTAGCTGCGACTTTTCATCATGTCTAGAGGGAGGCTAATGGTTTGTTGAAGGGGGAGTGCTAAAACAATCACTTGTGAGTTCAGAAGTTAGACTTTTCATAGCCCAATCTTTGTAAAGGAAGTTCAAGTAAGGGATGTATACATGTATGTCGATTTTTATCAGATGAAAGTTACGTTAACAGTCAACAAAAAAGAAAAAGAGTAAGATGCACTTGTAGAGAAATTCAATAAAAGGGGAAAAAAATGTCCTTCAGGCAAATGCAAACTATACAATCAACCGTATAATAATTTCCATCTTCGTCTCTTCTCTTCCTTATTTCTTGGCTTGGTCATAGTTTTTCCCCTCCGTTAACTCCATATGTGATAGTGGTTGTGATACCTTTGCTTCCATAATTTTTCTTCTTTCGTGTTCCAAACATACCAGCAGGCACAGTTCTCCTCACTTCATTTACTAGGGGCCTCTACTCATCATGTTTCTTGCTGTTCCATCCTAAGATCACCCTTCTCAAAATTTCTCAGAATATTTCATCCAAGGCAGAATTGCTTATTAAACTCATTGCTTTTCGCAGAAGTTTGAGCATGGTTTCTGTTTGTTTTTGCTCAGCATTTGAATGGAATTTTTAATTTTTACCTGTTTTCTCATACGAAATTTCCTCTAATGTGGTTTAGATATTATGGCGATATACTTCGTGGACTTTATCCCTTGTTTGGTGAATTTGAAGTTGATGATGCTGTGAGGGACAATGCTGCTGGTGCAGTTGCCAGGATGATCATGGTGCAGCCACAGTCCATCCCACTGAATCAGGTTCGTCACTGTCCTGAAACTCTTTCTTCTCTCTCTCTCTCTCTCTCTCTCTCTCTCTATATATATATATATATATATATAGTAGTAGTAATAACGTAACGTACGTAGTACGTAACGTAAGTAACGTAAGTAGTAGTACGTCCGTACCTACCTACCTACTACTACCTACCTAACCTACTACTACGTAC
>NW_006497648.1:609453-620060 GCF_000471905.2 Amborella trichopoda
TACATATATATATATATATATATATATATATATATATATATAGAGAGAGAGAGAGAGAGGAAGAAACTGCAAAATGCTCATAAGCGAAAGTGAACAATGATTTTGCCTACCCTCATCACCTTCCAAAGTTCATCGCACGGTCACGATTGTTAGGTAGTGTTTCATTTTTTATTTTTTTTCTACAAATTGGAATGATCTGAAATTTGGACCGTGTGTTCATAAAAAATAGGCGAATCTACGAAAAATATCAAAAACGTATTTTACATGAAATAAATTGACCAAAATACCCTTAAAAAATTTCAGAGGTATTTTGGTCATTTTTTAGCGAATTATTATTTTTTATATTTTTAGTATGTGCGTCTCTCTAAGAAGTACTCATGCTCCAAATTTTAGATCATTCTGATTTTTAGAAAAAAAATGAAAAATGAAACACTACCTGATAATCATGGCCGTGCGATGAACTTTGGACGGTGATGAGGGTAGGTGAAATTACTGTTCATTTTTGCCTATAGGCGTTGGGAAGAATTTTCCATATATATATATATATATGATTCGTTTAGCCACATGGAACGTAGGAATGTGTACAGGTAAGAATATAGAGTTAGTGGACACAATGAGACAAAGAGGAATAAACATAGCTTGTCTATAGGAAACTAATGGAAAGGAGAAAAAAACTAAAGAAATAGATGGGTATAAACTATGGTATACAAGAAAGGATAATAATAGAATTGACATAACATAATAGTAGATAAATATTCAAAAGATAAAGTAGTTAATGTCAAAAGATATGTGATAGCCTCATAATAATTAAACTCATATTATGATAAGAGATAATTAACGTAATCAGTGCTTATGCACCACAAGTAGGATTAGATGATAGAATTGAGAATTTTGGGAGAACATAGATGGAATTAGTCCAAGACATACCAAATGGAGAGAGGACCTTTTTAGAAGTGGACCTAAATGGTCATGTAGCGAAGGATAATAGAGGATATGAAGGGGTACATGGGGGATATGGGTTTGGGGAAAAAAATGAGATATGTGAGGCTATTCTAGATTTTGTTATGGCCTACAACCTAGAAATAGCAAACACGTATTTTAAAAAAGTGAGATAAACATTTAAGAACCTATAAAAGTGTAACGCATAAAAGCCCGATAGATCTCTTCCTAGTTAAGAAGGTAGATCGATTATCATATAAAGACTGCAAGGTTATCTCTAGAGAGAGTTTGACTATCTAACATAGGCTTTTGGTCATGGACGTCTCCATAAAGACACGGAGGAGAAGGGCTGAAAGTAATGGGCGTTCAAGAATTAAGTGGTAAAATTTAAAAAATGAGAAAATAGACTTATTTAGGGATAAATTAGTTGAAGAAGGAAAATGGAACTCTAAACATGATATTAATGTATGGTTGAATGTAACGAGAAAGTGGCAAAAGAAGTTTTAGGAGAATCTAGAGGGAAAAGAAACTTTGATAAGGAAACTTGGTAGTGGAATGATGAGGTTTAGAAAACCATTAGCAAAAAATGATCATGTTATAAAACTTGACAGAATAATAGAACCGATCAAAACTTAAAAGAATATAAAAATTAAGAAAATGCTAAATAAATAGTATGCAAAGCTAAATTTAAGACATGATAATCTATACAATAAACTTGAAACTAGAGAAGGTGAAAAAGATTTCTTCAAATTAACATAAATAAGAGAGAAAAAGTGTAGGAATCTAAACCATATTAAATGCATTAAGAGTGAGGATCAAAGAGTCTTGGTGAAGGATGACAAGGTCAATGAAAGGTGGAGGGTCTGTTTACAATGATTATTAATGACGAACGCAATGGAAACATAGTGGTAGAAGGGACTGTTGGTATAAATGATGACGGATGTCATATATACATTCATAGGATTAGGATGTCGGAAGTGAAAGAAGCTTTGAAAAGGCTGAAGATAAGAAAGGCTTTATGACCAGATGGTATCTCGATAGAGATTTGGAAGTGCATGGGAAAATTGGCATTACCTGGCTGACGAAGTTGTTCAACAAGGTGTTGAGAACAAAAAAAGTTACCAGACGAATAGAGGAAAAATAATGTGGTACCTATTTACAAGAACAAATGATGAATACAGAATTGTAGCTCTGAGAGAGAGAGTCATTGGGCAATGAATAAGGGATGAAACAAGTGAAACTGACAACCAATTTGGTTTTATGCCAGGAAGGTCAACAACTGAGGCTATTTTCTTATTTAGGCAACTGACTGAGAAGTTTAGGGCAAAGGGAAAAGGCCTCCACATTGTCTTTATTGATCTAGAGAAGCTTATGATAGAGTACCTCGAGATTTGATTTGGCGAGTGTTGGAAAAGAAAGGCATCTCTAGAACTACATCGACTTGGTGAGAGATATATACGATGGTGCACTGGTTAGTGTACAAACAACTAGTGGAGAGACGAGTGAGTTTTCAGTGACAATAGGTCTACATCAAGGGTTAGCACTGAGCTTGTACCTCTTTGTCTTAGTTATGGATGACTTAACTAGGCACCTAGAGGATAAGGTACAGTGGTGCATGTTGTTCATATATGACATAGTTTTGTATTTGATTGATGAGACCCGAAACGACGTCAGCACAAAGTTAGAACTTTGGATGGATACTCTAGAATCCCAAGGTTTTAAAATTAGTCGGATTAAGACATAGTATATGGAGTGCAAGTTTAGTAATAATAGGAGTAGAGACGAAGTAATAATAGTCTAGATTGACGGCCAGTAAGTACAAAAAAGACCGCACTTTCGATATCTTCTATCGATAATCCAGAAAAATGGAGAGATCAAGGAAGATGTTGCACACCAAATTATAGCTGGGTGGGCGAAGTGGAGATGCGTAACTGGAATTTTATGTGATCGCCATATACTAATGAGGCTGAAGGGCAAGTTCTATAGGACAACGCAGTGAGACCAGCTTTGCTCTTTGGGGCGAAATATTGGGCGGACAAAAACAATCTACCCATAGAATGAGTGTAGTGGAGATGAAGATGTTGAGATGGATGAGTGACAAGACAAGAAGGGATAGAATTCGAAATGAATCTATTCGAGAGAATTTAGGCGTGGCGCCAATAGCCAAAAAAATGAGAGAGAGTAGACTTAGGTGGGCTAGCCATGTGTGGCGTCGACCAAGTACAACTCTTGTTAGAAGGTGCGAGTTAGTTAACGTGAAAGGATTGAAAAGGGCAAGGGGTAGGCCTAAAAGGATGTGGTTGGAAGTAGTCCAAAAGGATATGGGAGCACCAAGGATATAGCTTTTAATAGAGCAGAATAGAGAATCAGGATTCATGTAGCCGACCCTAATTAATTTGGGAAAGGCTAAAATGATGATATATATATATATATATATGATAGTGAACAGTTGTATAGTAATATGATGCAACAACCTTCAAACACTATGTTAGGGCCATTTGTTTCTCCAAATTTTAAAATATATAGTCTTTTCATTCTAATGAACAATCACAAAAGAGAAAAATTTGAAAACGCAACTTAGAAAGTATTTTTTTAGCCCAATTAACATAGGCCGTCCATTTTGGATAAGATGTTTAGATCTAGGCTTTAAAAGGATTTTTTTTTTCCAATTTTTTTAGATCTTATCATTACATGAACAGTGTTAAAAAAGAAAACATGATTTTGAGTTTGTGAAGGTTAAGATTTTGAAATTCACCAAATGTGTGGTCTAGATTCATTGTTGGAGGAGACTCATTTTGACCATATCCAAGGTTTAAAGTGAACTTTTTTTTTTTTTGGATTGATTATTGAGATGAAGAGAGTGTGTATGCAGAATTTTGGGTAATACAAATACCACAAGCATGGTTTTCTAGAAGTGTGGTTGCATTATACTATGATACAACTGTTGCATTAGATCATTGCCCATATATATATATATATATATTAACCTGGACGTGGACTTTTGTATTGTTGGATCTACAGGCATGGCCGACTTACAATATCACTGAAGTTTATCATTCAAGAGGTTTTTGTTTGTGGGATTAACATTTTTATTCATGTACTTGCTTTCAGGTTTTACCTGTTCTCTTGAAGGCTTTGCCACTGAAAGATGATCTCCAGGAGTCTGATGCTGTCTATGGTTGCTTATGTAATTTGATAGGATCATCTAAATCGGAGGTAGGTGATACTATGCCATTGGCATATTTGGTAGGATAAATAGGTGAACTTACTAAATGCTTTTCTTATCAAATAAGTTTATTTGAAAGCATTGATGTGTAAAAGGATTACAAAATGCCTCGAGGGAACTGTCCAGTGAACTTAATAAGCTGACTTCATGTTAGAAAACTAAATCTCTTGAAATCCAAACTTATTCATGACTCATGTTTGGTACCACTTTCTTCTATTAGTATTGTTGAACACAGCTCATAAATCACAAATTCACCAACCAAAAAAAAAAAAAAACAGGTTTCTCCACTTTGCATTTTTGTATCACTTGTAAAAAATCATATTAGCTTAGTAAGTGTTACTTCTGCATTACTTGATCTTACACTTACTACTTGGTCTTACCTTGATCTTACACTTATATTTTTTAAGACATGTATCACTTACATTATCATCATCCGAGCCTTATCCCAACTATTTGGGGTCGGCTGCATGAGTCCTATTTCACTATTCTATTCTATCAAGGGTCATACTCTCAGTAAGACCATATATCGTCATATCTTTACTTGCAAGGAACGCCCTAGCATGAGTATATAACATAGGTTCAGGATTAATTAAAAGATTTGACACTGGCTGCTTACAAACACAACCCACATTTACCCAAGCTTGGGGCAGGCATGACCGGCTTGGGGTTGGTTAAGGTGGAGTTACATGTATCACTTACATGTCTTAAACAAAATCACCCATCTACTGAAAAAACTAAGCGACAATTCATTAATTTCTGACTATTTTCATTCTAGAAAGTTCTTGGTCTGACTTATCGCTATGATGGTGCATTCTGGGAATTAAATGATGAATATGAATCTACAATTGCTTGGCGCATAAAAGCCAAGCTAGAAAAACCGAAGTAGAGCAAGAGCTGTTGATTTAGGTCCTATACACAGGGAGGGAGTATAGGTACCTTCTGTCGTTGATTGCAAACGTTTGGCTTATTTCATCATTGATAAAACTGGTTCCACTATTGTTAGTCTCCTTCACTGTTTTTGTTGGTGGCATTCTATTATTTGGAGCTGTTGATGTGCAAGTAGTCACCCTTAAGTGGGATGTTTCTTCAGGACATTGCTATATTCTCTCTCAATGCGGTATTGATTGTATATCTTTATTTATTTTTGCTCTATATGTGATACAGGTTCTGTGTCTTGTTCCGGAGGTTCTCCGAGTTTTTGGTCAGGTCATTGTATCTCCCGCTGAGAGCCCAGAAGTGAAAGCTCGAATTGGCATGGCTTTCTGTCACCTTGTCTCTCTCTATGGTGACCAGATCCATCCCATCATGAACAGCCTTCCATCGCAACATGCAAATGCCTTGGCTGCTCTCTTGACCAGAAGCTGACAGTTGACATTGGAGGCTTCCATTGATTCAAGTTTTTGTGTTCTTGTATCTATTCTGGAGTTCCAGTGGTTTGTTGGGGAGAGAGGTGTTCTTGTATGTATCATGGAGTTGTGGTGGTTTTGTTGAAGAGATTTTCTCACATTCTTGAGCCAAATCAAGTGAATCTTGGTGGTATTTTTTTTGAGGTATGTGTAATTATTTGTTGACTTTTGGAATTTCGGGATTTGGTTATTGTAGAGGTTGGATGCCAAATTTTCATGCTTGGCCTTGGTTGTTGCTTGCAGGTTCTGTTGTGGCAGTCCCATTTTTCCATTGAGTGTGGTGCCATAGCTCCCGTGCTTGCTTTCATTGTAATTCTTGTTTCTATATGATTGAGTTTTTGTTGTTTGGTGAGTATTTATTTTTGTAAGAGGTTATATTAAGTTCCGGGAAATGAATATGTATTGATTGAATCGATGGTGTAAGTTCATTGTGTCGAAATTTTACTGATTCTTTAAAAGGCCTGTGAAGTTATTCGCCGATTTTAGGCATAATAAATCGCTATTCCTTGTGTGTATTTTATCTCCGCAATATTTCATACTTTGAAACTCCCGCACTCTCTCTAAGGATAGCTAGGTGGTTATCTTGATTTGGATTTTATCATGTTGCCTCTCTCTCTACGAGGGTATCTAAAAGCTTGTCTTGGTTTGGATCTTATTATGTTGCATGCTAAGATCAACTCTCAGTGGTCTGATGATGGCAATAATTTATCATAAACACCAATAAAAAAAAGTATAAGAACTACGAAAGAAAATGAGAGAATGCATAAATTTTTGTCATCAAGAACTTAAGAACATCACTTGAGGCAATGTGATGCAATGAGATATTTTTTTTGGGTCTTTCTATGTTGTTTTTATTATTTTCTTTTAAATATGTACTTAAAGGGGGGGCGTCACTTTTTGTAAGACTAGGGAATTGAGCAAGGAAAGAGTTTATTTTGGTCGAGGTGGACTCTCTTGACTCTGAGATCTCTTGTAGACTTTGAGAGGGTGTACTTTTTCAACTTTTAGATTTTATTTTATTTTTATTTAATTATTGGAATTGTGTACAAAGATAATGTATTTTTTGCACAAGGATGTCACTATTATTCCTACTCATTGAATGTTAAATTTGATGGTTTAGGGTGAGTCGTAAAGTTTGAGAATTGTTAAATTTGATGCTTAGAATGGGTCATTACGATGAGATTTTTTTTTTTTGAATTTTGAGGCTATTCAACGACATTTTTACAACCACTCATTTTGAAATCCGATGGACATTCGTGATCGAGACTTCTTTATACAAAAAGTAAATGGATTTTTTTGATAAGATAAATGGAAAAATTTGGCAAAAAAAACTAAAATTCGATCTAAGAAATTTTGGATTTCGATTAAAAAAAGTTTGTTAGAGCTTTTCTAGGTATATAAGATGGGAACATTTTCTGACATATTCCAGTGAGTTGGGTGAAACAATATTTTTTGTTACAGGATAAACTACCAAAATTTTAACTCTAGATCTCTCCGATCCAAAATTTTAACTCCAGGTCTCTCTGAACAACGGCTGCGATCCAAAATTATGGTATGGTTAGACGGATCTAAAAGATCATTTTGAAATGTTTCAATTAATTTGAAAAATGGCCAAGAAAAGGTAAAAACTTGAAATTTGATCTTGAGATTTTATTGATTTTGAGTTTGTTTAGAAACTTTATTTTAGGGGTATTGTAGATGGGGAAAAGTTTATAACAATCACCTCAAAAGTTTTATTAAAAGAGATTGTTTTGACGCTCAAATATCCTCAAATTGATCATCTTGACATCAAGATGCATGGACATGAGAAAAAAATGGATTTCAAGTTTTGGAAATAGTGCATCTTGTAATGTAGTTTTAGACCGTCAATTTTTAAGATTTTAAGTTTTCATAGATTTATTCGATATACACTATTTTTTAAGCTTAAATTTTTATAATTAACAATAAATATATATTTTAAGGCTATCACAAATACTTCCAATATTGAAACTACATTTCTCGATACTATTTGAAGGTGCGCTATACTTTGATTGTTTAGAGCCTCGGCTCTACACAAACCACACTTTTGTAGATAAGAGAGATGGGACTAACATGAGCAAATTTAAAAGATTTGGATGAAGCGAGAGAAAAATCAGTATTTCTGAATGGGCAAGCTTTTTATCCCTTACCACAAAACTTATATACTTCCCGCTATCCAACCGTCCATTTTAAGTAGAAGGCTAAGATTGCCCCAATCATAATGTCATGTCTCTGTAATATTTTTTTTATAAACTATTTTGACACAAAATTTTGGATGTCCAATCCTCTATTAAACTAGCACTAGCGAAAAATATTCAAAAAAAAAAAATTTTCAATAAAATAACATGGCCAAAATACTTCTAAAAGTTTCAAAAGGTATTTTGGTCATTATATTTTATCAAAAAATTATTTTAAATATTTTTTATTGGTGCGTCCCAATGAAAAAATGGTACGTACCAAATTTCATATTCATAAAATTTGTATAAAAAAACTATAAATAAAATACTTTAAGACATCATATCTAAATTCAAACGGTGAGTGGCTATCTTGATCAAAATTGTATGGCTGGATGGTAGGTAGGGAAAGTACGGAAACGTTTCCCTTTCTAAATTATGTCTTTAAAAAGAGATTAAAGACAAAAAAAAGGTTATTCATCATCCCAATGGGAGTGTGAGACTTGAGCCTGTCCTCAATCCCAATTGGACTCGGGCGGTTCCGAGTTGGACCGGTCTTCTTTTGAACGCGCTACCTGCAAACAGGCTTAGAATGGACCTCTCGAGGTCCACATTAACCAACCACATGTAGTGAATGCTTTCGGGTACTTTCTTCATTTCCAATGGGCAATCCAGGTACATATAACAAGTGGCGAATCTTAGGGTTTCGGACATCGGGGTCGTCCTTTCTGGTTTATGATAAACCCTAATAGCCAAACTCTTGGCATAGATATATATATATATATATATATATATATGTACTGGTTCAGCATCTCATTACACAAAGCAGGAAAGCTGAATTTCCATTGGCATTTTTGAGATCGATACTCATATGCCTGTTTTTCATCTTTCCAACATCAAAAACAGGATTTTAATTCTCGCATTTCTTATGCTGTGAATTGCAAGTTTGGCTTTTCTGTTACATAGGTTGGTACATTTCCTTGCCCTAATTTTTCTGGTGTTTGTGTGCTTTTCTTTTCCCTTCACTTCTGTTCAAATTTGTTTGAAGTTTTAGGGTTTCATCTTGGGCATATTTTTTATACCCATTTTATCAATTCTCTGGTTTTTCTTCACTTCACTTTCCTTCTAAATGTGTTTGAATTGCTTTTATTTCTCATAATTTTACATTTGCTGGGCTTCTTTCTTACCTCTCTTTTGAGGTAAATGTATGAAGATATCTACCCTGAACCGGAACCCATAAACTTTTTCTTTCTGAGCGGGAATTAAATTGCAGCCACGGCTGAGGCATTTAGCGGAAGGATCAAGACGGTTTACTGCCTTCAAAAATTGAAATGGTTATTTATTTATCTCTTAAAAAAAAAAAGCAGTTTTAAACTGTTATCAAAAAATTATCATTTTTGGTTTTTAAAATTTACTTTTTTTTATATACATTTTTGGTTTTTATTTATATAACAAAAATAATTAGGTTCAAAATCTATCTCAAAATAGATGTCCCAGGATTCATAAAAACCGTGTCCAAATTTAAAAGCTGTTTAATATTGCAAATATAGAACTGCTTCATGTTTTAGTATAGGGAAAAGTTTATATAGAGCCGAGACTCTAAACAATCAAATTTGAGCTTATCTCAAACCTTTAATGTTGTTTTGATGTTCAAATATCCTCAAATTGATCATCTCGACATCAAAATGCGTGAACATGAAAAAAAAATAGATTTCAAGTTTTGAAAATAGTGTCTTGTAATGCATTTTTCGACAGTTAATTTTCAAGATTTTCAAGATCGGTCCATCTACACTATTTTTGAAACTTTAAACTTTATAAATAAAAATGAAACTATATTTTAAGTCTATCACAAAGATTTTCAATATTCAAATTGCTTTTCTTAAAACTATTTGAAGGTAGGCTCTAATATGATTGTTTAGAGCCTAGGCTCACACCCATATAGTATAAGGCGGTGCCACCTTAAATTATAACCCGTGAATTCCTGTTAAACCACCCTAATTATATAATCTAAAATTTCAAAAGCAATGCAAATCGAACAAATCCATAAATACTTAACAATTTTAAAAATAAAAGGTTACAAGATGAGTTGTTCCTTGGATTAGAAATTATTATTTTTATATTTATATATTTTGAATCCGAGATGATCAATTGGAAGGCTCTCCAATGGAATTTTGAGGTGCGTCTTACTTCTATAATATAAGCTTGCAATTTTATATAAATTTTTTCCTATTTTAAAACATTTTCAAAGTATGGAGCAGTTCAATAATTGCTCGATATAGAATAGTTCCATATTTTAAAAGATTTCAAAAGTGTAGAGCTAATATGGAACAGTCCTCACAAATGTGGTAATTGGATCTTGGAATTTAGTGGTTTAATACCACCCCAGAGAGAACAAAAGTTATTTAGAAAAAAAAAAGAAATAATAAGTTCATCGAATCTGGGACAAAATTGCAATTACAAAATGCGAGAAAATAGGACTACAATGTAAAATTAACAAAGAAAAAAAAAAGACCATGTGGTAGTCACTATATAAATTTAATTTTCCTAAAATCAAATATTTGAGAAATTGTTACAGTTTCTATCGGGCAAAGAGGGCTTTAAGACAAAACATTATTTTCTCCTTTCTTTTTATTTATTTATTTATTTATTTTGAGTTTCCTGACCTTCTAACCACCTTAATGAATGGAGGGTGAGACATTAAATTGAGTTTCCTGGCCTCCTAACCACCTTAATCCCAACCCCATTCATTTTACATTTCATTTGTTTCCTGCTTCTCACAACTATCAGTCATTTACTACTATATATATATATATATATATATATATATATATATATATAGTAGTT
>NW_006497648.1:620589-631408 GCF_000471905.2 Amborella trichopoda
ATATATATATATATATATATATATATATATATATATGGGAATTTTGCATGTAGCGCCAACCACATATAAAATATACGTGACCCTTATTGTCAAGTGTTTAATTTGAATGGTCAGTTTGGGATAACTCACTGCATGTCACAAGTAAACTAAGTATTTTATATTGATCAGAAAACCCTTTTTTTTATATAAAAATTATTTTGCTGTGGAATTTGGGACATCCACATCTCTAATGAGTTTGCATTTGATAAAACTAAGAAAAAAGTACTTGTGATGAAAAATAGTCAAAACGCTCATGAAACTTGCAGGCGTATTTTGAGTACTCTTTTAATCAGTTTTTTATTGTTATTATTTTTGTAAAATTAATTTACAGAAAAAAAATAGAAATAAAATAATGTTTAGGCATGATATTGTGACCAAATATCACATCACTAGGAGTAAGTGTCATTTCGTATATTGTACAAGGCAAAAATCTTATAGAAATAAGGTTACATTAATCTATACAATCCATTTTGTTTGGATTGGATGGATATAGATTTGATATTGTCTTAAAAGATGCGCCACTTTTTTATATTGTTTTAAAAAAGATATCATAACAATATCATCCAACTAAATGAATGAAACATATAGTGACTATTTTACTTTTACAACTAATTATATAATAGGTTTATCAAAAATTTGTTACAAATTTATCAAATTACACATGTTCAAGTTTGTAATCCCAAACGACATGTTCAAATTGTTTTCCTTAAAACTTATCTCCTTTTATAGTTGCTTCTCAAAATATGAAACGTTTTCCACAACCATCTTCAATTGAATCATGATAAAAATTGGGTAGCCCTTAGTTTTTTAGCTACGGACATACACACTGGAGTCAATCACAAAGAGAATTGAGCCATTACATTCAAAGTTTTCAGCCAAAAGATTTCTCACACTCCCAGGGGAGAGTATTGTCGATGTACTCCCTTTGGTAAAACCCAATCTAGCAGTAATCTGAGGACCCGAAATTTTGCGGATGTTACCTCTTTAAGTCATAGACTAATTTTAATAAAAAGAATTTCCAAATTGCACTCTATATGCACGTAAAAAAAATTGTTTCACGCGGACTGGCTGTAGTACTCCCCCCAAGTGGGATAGCATAGCTAGGAGGGATCCATCTCCCTTAAAACTGTCGTAAAAGGGGTCATTCCCGTATTAGCTCGCTTGTCAACAGCCCTAGAAGACTCTATAGTTAAGTTGGTGCTCCTGAACTATGGAAGTTTCATAGTTAGGAGGGTATGGCTTGCAAGTTGAGCATGCAAAGTCGTGCCTTTCGGAGTGTAAAAGTAGGAAGCCCGAGTTGGAGCGATCCTTCTTTGCTTTACGTTGACTCCACTCCAGCAGTGGTAGCAACGACCAAAGCCAGTGGCAAGGCAAGCAAGGAGCACAGCCATTGGTAGCAAGGTCAAACTATTGGCTGGGATTTTTGCTCTTGCGAAACACAAGTTTGAGAGTGCTCGAGATGGAGGGAACCCAGGAGCGAAGCTATCCCTCCGGAGGCAGGCTGGGCCACAAGAAGCCATCTCAGAATTATCACTTACAATACAAGCATGGTTGAGCGATCCTACTCACATCGCACCCAGTGCCCAGGTGATTGGGCCAACACTCATGCTTTAGCACCTGGTGCAACAGCTCCCAGTGCAACAGTGAGCACCAGTTTGATTTGGGGAGGTGGTGATTTAGTAGCAATAGGTTCTAACCGCTGAGTTAAGTAGGTCAAGCTGAGTCAAGTAAGAGAAAATAGACGAACGTTGCTATGTTATAAGAGAAAGGCGGATCTCGTCCCTTCCCGATACACACTGTCAGGACAGCTGCAATGGGGGGTAAGTAATAATAAGATGAATCCCCTGCTTGCTTCAGTCGACCATTTGCCCTCCCTATCTTCAATGGATCAATTGCCAATTGAGGAATGAGATTCGAAGTCTTCGATTCCATGACAGAATCAGAGAACGTGGCTGAAGGGCCCCAAGGACAGAGGCTTTTTCAGTAGTGGAAAAGACTGTTGAAGGGCGAGCACTCACGTACGGCATCTGATCCGTGGAGACTCAGTTGGATTGTATAAAACATCCATCTTAAAGATGGATGCAAATAGGTGGTCCATCTAAAAACAAGTGTAACTAAAAACAAGTTTAACCAACGATCGAAATATTTATTCTTTAATATAATTATTATTTTTAGTTTTCAAATTTTTTTTTATGTTTTTTTGCATATTCATGATCTCCATGTCAAAGATTATATATTCTCCTAAAATTAGGATCAAATTATATTTTGAAAATTTATTTATTGCCAAACCCGCATTTCTACAATATGCAGGCAGGCCGCATAAAAACCATGTCCAAAAAATAACGTCTCAACATTGAACGGAGATTGTCTAGTTTTTGGAGGGTGAGATCTTAGAAAAATACTCATATGATAATTCTTACATTGTGGTTTCCAAATTTTATATCAAAAAAAAAAAATATCAAATAGGTCTTCAACTCGAGGGAGTAGATGTACAGTATGCTCCTACAGGAACATAGTATATGTGCTCTTTTACACATTACCTAACTATGTTCAAAATTTGAGCAATGCCCAACCTCCATTACGGTTAGGTTTTGCCTAGGGAGGAATATGAGAGGTGCGAATATTTATAATCCCAATCTGATTACCTATAAGAGTTGAATAATTTAGCACTTTACTCATATTTTTTTATTTAATTTCAAAATGCCCATAAAAGTTGGAATAGTTTTAAATGGACATCTTAAATAGTTCATCTCTTCTGGGTGTATTAGTAGCACATTTTGGCCACGTCAACCGAAAAAAATGAACAAAATTATCATTTCCTTAGGTTACAGCTTAAAAGCCATATGTGGAAACCTACGTAAACAACCAACACACAGGAAAACTTACAGGTATCATCTGGTTTCCTATGAAGACACAAAAGGAACAACACGTTGAGAGATTCCAGGGTCAATATCAAAATTTTAAGGATTCCAAGAATTTCATAAACACAAATTTTGGAAGTTTGCATTTCTTTGACAGTCGCCCATAATGCAAACCTCTTGGGAATTGAATAATCTTTTGGAACAACTGATTAATGAAGATCACATCATCAAAGCTAATTAATAAAGCTGCAACAACTTTGACCTTAGAATACCATTTATTTCAACATGGCACTGGCAGAGTTTAACTTCATTTATCTCACGAAAAGTTATCAATCATAGAACAACTACAAAAACCTTCCTAAAAGCTACCAGAATGGCCAACCACCTCCCAAAAAAACACAAAAAAAAGCATTGGGAAGCAGTTTAACAGAGTGTCTAACACATTCTAAAGGTGCCTAGTTTTTCAGCTAAAAATTGAAAGGCGCGACATGTCCGTAAAGCAACTTTTTAAAAGAAAAATAATATATTTGTTCACAAATAATTTTATCTTTTGAGACCTGTTCAATGCTGGCTTTAGCAGTAGATCTAACCATTTTGCTTCTCAAGGACATTAACACTGTCCTTCTAGGAAAGTGGCGGTGGAGATTTTTCACTCAGGAGGACCATCATTGAAAGATGGCAATCCAACAAATTATGGGTGTGATCCCTTGGTTGGCGACCTCAAAGTTGGATCCAGCTCCAGGGCCCCAGAACCTGGAAATGTATTACTTCACTCTATCCTGTATTTTGGTCTCGAATCTCAGATTGTTACAAAGTTTGGGGGGCACACAGTTTGGGTATCAGAATTCCACAGGGACCTCTGATGTAGAAACTATCGAATTCAAACAACTCGTGTCTCTACTCAGCTCCCACTTCATTCCTAGGCAGGGTAGGGTCGGGATCGATTGGTGCAGTAACCAGTAATATTTCGACTATTCTCACTGTCCTCCTATAACCATCTCAAGCTGAGCTCACAACATCCTAACATAGAGAGCAAAGCTTGGTTCATCCCTGTTCCACCCAAAAACCAGGCATTCTACTGGCTGAATATCCACAAGAGGACCTTAACTATGGACCATCCTCAAAGAAGAGGGTTCCAATTAGCCAAATGGTGCACCATGTACAGAAAGTGTGAAGACTCTAGCGCACACCACGTCTTACAATTCAGCTGGGCCTTCCCAGGTCGGGCCATGCTCCTAAGACTATTTCGAATCAAGAGGTGGGTCTTTCCTGAATAAATCAAGCAACTTTTCACCATAGTTCTCTGCCTCCCTCCCAACTTCGGGTATCACTTTATTGAAAGCTTCCACCATGGCCCTAATGAGGATCATTGGATAGAACGAAATAGAAGAATTTTCAAAGGTCAGGATTCAACTTTTCAAGCAGTAAGGGAAAGACTCATTGGCACAGTGATAGGGTTGGCTAAACTTCGAAAGGGGTTTAGTGCTATTTCCACCTCAGAATTCTTACAAAACTGGTTGTCAATATCTAGGTATATCTCCTTTAGGATCCCAAGGTCACATTGGCTCCCTCCGGAGACAGGCACCATCAAACTCAATTTTGATGGTGCTCTTTCTGTAACCAGAGAGGGCTGGTTTAGGGGGTGTATTTGGCAATAGTACAGCCCCTATCCTCTTATTTTGTTCATGCCCATCAGCAATACCACAGCTACAGTTGCAGAAGGCAGGGCTCTCCAAGAGGACCTAAAGTTATTCAATCCTTTGTGGGACTCAACCGTTGTAGTGGAGGGTGACTCCAAGAATGTTATCGATTAGGCTACGGTGACTTCCCCTTGCCAGTGGGCGCTTGAGCGTGTTTTTTGAGAGATTACGCAACTTAGTAAAGCACTGCACATGGCATTTTGACACACATCGCAAGAGGCTGATACTTAGCTGGTCACCTTTCAGGTATCACTCTAGAAAGAGCATGGATGCATTCAAGAAATAGGAAACAGCCCCTTAACCCTTTTAACTGGATTTCTAAGGAGTCCAAGGGTGCAATCTATATTCCTCTTTTCACTCCTTCCCCCTTTTCTTCCCCGTCACTCCTCCAACCACCCCCAATCCCCCCCCCCCTCTCCCCGGCCATCCGGAAAGAAAACCCCAAAAAAATAAAAAACAAAAAAAACACGCCCCTTCCTCTCACATTTGGATCAAAATGATGTAAATGGTAAGTTGCAATAACTGAGAGCAGCAATCATAGCTTGTGAAGACCACAAAACTTTGTATTCCTAACTTATATCTAATGCTATATTGTTCACATTCCCCAAAAGAAAAAAGAACAAAAAAAAAGTTCCCTACCACAAACAATTCAGTTAAAATATAAACCTCAGCATGAGAATGAAATGCACAGAAATCTCTTATTTTGAACATGACTGCTGCTGAATTTGACGCCATTTCAAGCAAATATGTTAACCAGTCTCAAGCTTCAATCTCGGAAAATCCACATGCTACTCTACAACAATGGCCATCCACCACAACACCCATACACAGCAAAGCTGTAACCAAATTTTTACAGCAAAGCTGTAACCAAATCTCTTATTTTTACATGAATGCAGTCAAATTATGCTAAGCAGTCCACAGCTCAATTCTCAGAAAATCCACATGTTATTCTATGACAATGGCCATTATTTGCAACACCCATATAGAGCAAAGTTGTAACCAAACCTCAAAACCATTCTTCAAGAACCAAGCCTTAAACCACTTTCGATATCTTGGGATCGATAATTTGGGAAAATGGAGAGATTGAGGAAAATGTCGCATATAGAATTAGAGCTGGGTGGGCGAAGTAGAGATGTGCAACCAGAATTCTATGTAATTGTTGCATACCAATAAACTTGGAGGGGAAGTTATATAGGACAGCTTTAAGACCAGCTTTGCTTTCATTATCAAAAAAAAAACATACCAGCTTTGCTTTATGGGGTGGAATGTTAGGCAGTCAAGAAACAACATACTCATAGGATGAGTGTAGCTGAGTTGAGGATGTTATGATGGATGAGTGCCAAGACAAGATGAGATAGAATTAGAAATAAATACATTCAGAATAACTTAGGTGTGGTTCCAATAGGCGATAAGATGAGAAAAAGTAGACTTAGGTAGACAGACCATGTGCAACACAAACCTAGTACAACACCTGCTAGGGGCAAGTGGAAGGCTCAAAAAAGACAAAGGGTAGGCCCAAAAGGAAATGGTTGGAAACAGTGATAAAAGATATGGGGACTTATGGCCACACTGAAGATATGGCTCTTGACAGATTAAAATGGCAAACCAATATTCATGTAATCAACCCAAATAGTTGGGCAAAAGGCTTGGATAATAATGATGAAGAAGAAGCCTTAACCCCTTTTCCAAGAGACTCTCCCTCTTAGGGGCCTCCCCAACTTGCCAAGTAATATAATCTTATAAAAGGAATCTTAGATGTGGAAGAATCAAGCACAAGAAAAAGGGAAAGGCAAAAAAAGAAAACAGGAGAAGTCCAATGCTAACTGAATAAGCCTCTAGGCTCTAAGCTGGCATTAATGTCCTCCAAGACCTGAATCCCAGTTAGACCTGTCCCAAAAGCAAGGAAAAAGGAGAAAAGATTGCCAAGACCCTATAACATGCAAGACCCTGCTTGAGGCAGTATTAAAAAGTTAATACCATAGTTATTGGAGGCGGAAGTGGGTCCCAGAGAGGGATTTATTTAGGGAACACCGATCCGCCATAAGGTAGAAGGTCCCTGGGGTTACATTCAATAAGTTAAGGAGCTAGATCCTAGGATACCTAGGAGCAAGATTCCATGTCACCGGGATTTTACAATTTGTTTGAAATAGTATATGATAAAATTAGGATTGAGTTAATGCCCGCTCAATCCATTATCATACACCTTAGCTTATTACTAATACCATAGTTATAGTACTACAGTTTACTACAATAATACAGTTTAACAATATCATAAGATTGATTACTATGATATTAAACCGTAGTTTTAATACCATAATTCTAGTATACCACTATGTGATATGCACCACAATTTAATATATTCTAAATAAATAAATCTTAAATACTAAAGAGAGAAGCAGTAATTCAATTAATAGTATAGCTCCTCTCCTTTGAGAGATCCTACAAGCATGTATATAGAGATCCCACTTTTTAGGGAGTGAGATTCCTATTTCTCTAAACCCACCTCCCTCTAAGATCCCTTAGAGGAACTGTGGGATCGATTTCCTAAGGTGGGACCACAACATTATCCGCAACTATGCTGGACACCACAATGACCTCATGTAGAAATCCTAACTAACAACCGCCTGTAGGAAGCAAAAAGGAATAAAGCACCATAGCCAACAAAACAAACAACCGAAGGTTTTGTAACTAATGGTTAGATGCAATTTTTGTTCAAGTAAGAGACAAATGGCCTAACAAGCATTGAATCTTATACATGCTTCAAAAAAAAGAGCAAATAAAAATACAATGGAAGCATTTTTCTACTGGTTATAATGCTAACATAAAGACTAGATTTGTCAATGCCTGCATAGGAACATATACAGAATTAATAGGTGTGATTGAAAGGGAATCTAAATTTGACATAATAATCAAGAATGCGTATCATCTACACAAGATACATATACATAAGTAATAAATAAAAACGGATGCAAACATTTTCTGAAAAAGCTTAAAATGTATAGAAAGATATACATTTTGCATCCTCAATGTATGAGGGCAAGATGTTTAAATCAGTCATATCTCCCAAACTCAACATATTTTAGGTTCGGGAAAAGGGCATAGACGAACAAAACTTCAAGAAAACCACAAGAATTGCAATTGATATCAACCATCACAGCTTTTCATCCTGAAAAAGGGGTAAACCCAAATCCTTTGATATATAGAGAAGAACACAATCACTCTTATATACCTCTCCCACAGAAAATATAGAAAATAAATGATGCCCATGCGCCATTACAATTTCAAACAAATCGTAAAATCATAAACCCATACACAACAACAAAAAGGAGAATAAATAAAGAAATTAACTATGAACACAATAGTATACAGTCAGCTGGATAGCAACAGAGAGGGACCAAAATCTCCTTCAAATACCGAAGTTAACCATAATTGCAACAGACACGGCCACCTAACAATCCATACATAACTCTAAAAGTCACCATTTCTTACCCCATGTTCCGAGAACCACAAAGCCCCAAGAGAAAGCCTAACCACAGAGAGTCCCCACATCAACAGCCATCAACCCTCTAACTATTAATCAAACAGTCAATCTCCGCAGAAAAGAACGCTTCCCTTCACACTTTGAAACCATATAAAGAAGGATTCCCTTCTCACTTTGAAACCAAAAAGATCTCCGGTTTCTTGGGCTTAGTGGGCGTGCCTACATTGACACTAGCATTTGCCATAGCAGCCGACTGAGCAGCCATCCGAGCCCCCTTATCAAGCTGAATCAAACTCCTCGTTGCTAGGATAGCCTGAGGAACCAGATCATGTGATGCCCTCGCATACAAACTCCTTACAGCCACCGAAGCCGCATCCCTCACCTCTTGTGGGTTCAAAGGAGCCAATAAACAGTGTCCTAAGATTCGGAGCACCGGTTGCAACAGCTCCCAAGGAAGTGGGATCCTCCCCTCACTGGAAACCCTGGCTTCTTCCCGAATCCTAATTTCCTCACCTTCCTCTCTTGAAGGAGGAGCCCTAATTTCTGGGTATTGGCCATGGTCATTCTCTTCTAAAGAAACCCTAATTTTAGCCGAGGGGCCATCTTCCTCTTCTTGAACAACTGAGCGGGAAGACAAAGAAGATGAACTAGAACGTGGAGAAGAAGGGGAGGGCTCAGAGTTATTATGGTTCTGCAAATCTAGATTTTCCATTGCAATCTGTAATGACCCAACATTTAAATCGTCGAGCTGGTGGCAACATGGGCAGTTTTGTCCAGCCCAAGAGGCAGCAAAATTACACAGATCAAGCTTGGAACGCATCGGCATCACTGCAATCTTGCGGTAGAAGAGGTCGAGGGCGACACCCACAATTGAAGCGCGCTTTGTTGACTTCACTGCCGTCTGCGGCTCGAGCGGCGGTGACACCACCCCTTGCTCAGGCACCCTCGGAGACCCAGCCGGTGCCTGACGAGGAGCATGGTACAAACTGGGAAGCCCTAAATCAGGAATATTAACTTTAATGGGTTTTCCCTGACGAATTTTTACCTCTGATGAATACAATGCCAGCAAAACGGCTTCAAAGCCGGCCAGATTTGGACGAGGAGATGACGAAGAGCTCAGAGATGAAGAGCGAGAAAGATACAAGCCCGAGATTAGAGGCACAAAGCTTAATACGACGAGAATCAGGTCGAGGTCGGAGGTGAGGAAGGTATCGTAAAGCCAGTGACAAAGGGGGTCGGAGCCTGAGCCTGAGGATGAGAGAGAAAGAGCGGATGAGAGAGACGAGGAGAGAGAGGAGTCTTCGAGGAGGGCTTGGGCAGGGCGGTCGGAGTGAGAGAGGGAGGAAAGGGAGGGGTGATGGGGGCCGAGGATGGGGACGAGGGCAACGATGCGGGCACGGGCGCGAGCGATACCCTCCCACCAGGCTTGGCCCGTGGGCAGCGCGGCCGAGGTATCAGCGGCGCCGCCTGCTGCAGCGGCGGCCATTTGGATCTCCATTGCTGGGTGCGTGCTCACCTTGATTCGTTTCGTTCGGTTTTTTCAAGGGTTTGTAGGTGCTTTCCTCGTCGTTTGCCTCTCTCTCCTCTTGGGGGTGAGGGTGAGGGTGAGGGTACACCACTGATTTTTGCCTTTTCGCTAATTTTGCAAATCTCTCTCTTATATCCATACCTCTTTTGGCACTTTTATTTGGGCACTTTCCAAGCTTGGCGGCGTTTGATAACGAAGAAAACAGGGAAAAGTCTCACACTTTCTTGTAGTTTTAACCTGCTTGAGAAAAGTAGAATTGGGAAAGTCGGAACTTGTTTTTCCTATATCACTGTTCCCTTGAGGTAAGTGGCGTATTATAAGCAATTTTCGGAGAAAGTTACAAACCATAAACAAATATAATAATATTATATTTGTATTAATATATATATATATTATTATATATTAATGTGATATAATATGATAATATATTTTAGATAAATTATCAAATATATACTTTAATTTTTCGATTATTAGAAATAGACTTCAAACTTTTCAAAACTCCAATCCATACCAATTTTTTTCACTTTTTGTATTTTTTTAAACAAAATAGCATTCATGGTAGCCTTAGGACAATGAAGATATTACGGCAGACTCATTGCCATGATGATCATGGGTGGTTTAATATTTTGAGGTATCACAGCACTTAAACAACCGTGATGGTCGTCAAGAAGCACCTTGTCACTTAAAAAGCCGTGATGGTCGTTAAGATTTCTTATGCCCCGTGATGAAAGTATAACGTTTAAATTAAAATCGTGATAGTCCAATAAACCATCATGGTTCTTTAAGTGTCGTGATGCCTCAAAACTACATTTGACTTACAACCCATAATGACACTTACAATTTTCAATAGAGAGTGATGCTTTCATGATTCTAGGGCTACCGTGAAAGCTATTTTCATCTACTCACCTAAATAAAGGGTATGGATGAGGTTTTGAAAAGTTTGGGGTTTATTTACAATAATAAAAAAATTAAAGTATATTTTTTATAATTTCCTTGTATACTAATGGATTGTTATAATATAACATATTATAATAGTAATATTAATATTATATATAATAATATATATTATAGGAATATTCTTATATAATCTATTTTAAATAATTTAATGATGTAAGAATAATTTATATAACATCATATTATTATTATATATATATTATTATATATATTATTATTATATTTTACATATTAATATTAGATAGAAATAAAATTA
>NW_006497648.1:638271-666840 GCF_000471905.2 Amborella trichopoda
GAGAGAGAGAGAGGATGACAGAGTTGGAGTTGAAAGTGAAACAACTCCTTGAAGAGGTTGCAGTCGACTACTCGACCACTGGCCCTCTCGAAGATGCAATAGCGGCAATTACGCAATCTCTCCGCTCTATCTCCTCCGAAGAGAAGGTAAACTGTATCCATTTATTCATGTTGTTTGTCCAATTTTTTATCTCTCTCTTGCCATGTCTCCTTTGCTGAGTGAGCACACACTCTCTCTCTTTCTTTGATATCTCTCTTTATGTCTCATTTGTTTAATGAGCACACAGTCTGTCTTCTCTGTTGAATGGTATCTCTCTCAGGCTCCTTTGTAGAATGGGCTCTTTCATCTGGCCTTTGTTGAATGAGCGCTCTCTCTCTACATATCTCTCCATTCTCTAGGTTGGCTTTGAAACAGCTCCAAAATTCATTGAAGACCTTGGAGTCCAGGCCAATAAAGTCAAGTTCACATTCCGGAAGCCAGAGTTTATCGTCATAGGAGGCAGCTATTCATTCAAAGCAGTCGCGAGGCCATATTTGAATGTTGATATCCTAATCCGCATGCCCAAGGTTGGTACCTTTTTCAAGTTGGTTCCTTTTTAATTGGTTTTGATATTTAATTGAGGATACTGTGGATCAAATTTTTTTTACAGACGTGCTTTCATGAGAAGGATTACTTGAACCATCGTTACCATGCCAAAAGATGCCTTTACCTCTGCATAATAAAGAAGCATCTTGAATTGTGTCCCACTGTTCGGAAGATCGAATGGTCAGCCTTTCGAAATGAGGCTCGGAAACCTATCTTGATTGTTCACCCAGGTTGATTTCTTATTGCTTCCCAATCTGCATTTTATGGATCCATAACGAATTTGCATTGGTTGTCATGAGAATCTTACAGTCGAAGGTGTTTTGGATTTGTTACAGTGTCTACGATTCTGTATAATTTCATCCACAATTTAAGTAACATTTACTAGTTTGCTTGAATATGTTTTGGATTTGTTACAGTGTCTACGATTCTGTATAATTTCATCCACAACTTAAGTAACATTTACTAGTTTGTATGTATTCAAGCATTATTGCTTGTAACCATCATGGCTTATTACAAAATACTTGGGATCTCCTAACTGTTTTGATTGATATATTCATGGGCATTTGGTGTATTAGGTATTAGTGGCTACAGTTGAGACGTGAGAGTGAGTTGTATTAAACTACACATCCCTTTTCTTCTTCTTCTTTTTTAGTATATTTGGGGTGATTTAGGGGCCGATTGGGTACCTGAAAATCTATCACAGGGAAACATTTTACAAGGAAATATGAGATTTACCATGCTTTGGTACACTTCAACCTTTACAATTTTTTTTCTGTTTAGAAATTGGGCTTGGGTTTAGGTGGTTAGCAATTGACTTTAGCAATGCTCCATCAGAAATTTGATTCTTACCACTGACCTACCCCCAACATTTTTTTTTCGCCACGGTCAACTTGAGATGATGGTGGCATTTGGGGTAAATTGTTTTCTGTCATTTCTTCAAGTCTCCTCTCAAATATGATTATTTGTGGCAAACATAATAAAAGTTGTTTGTCTATGGAGATACCAAGGCCAACTTGAAGTTTGTGCTTTCTTGGATTAAGTGTTCCAAAAAATGCTGGGCTGCACCTAGGCGGCCGGGGGCCTAGCCGCCCAACGGCTAGGCGACGGCCTAGAACCATAAGAAAAATAAGAAAATAAGAGCAGATAAGAAAAAGAGTAGATAGTAGATAGTTCATAATCCATGTTTCCAAACAATGATACAATTATACGCACAAAAGTAGATAGTAGAAACTAGAAAATAAGAAAAAGCAAATATACAGTCTAAGACTAAACACTAAGAGTCAAGTGCCTTCAATCATCGTCATCATCATTAGGAGTAGGGTAAGCCTCATGATATGCAATGGATTCGAGGCCATCATCATCAAAGTCACCTCCTTCTTCAACATAACGCTCGTCTTCCTCAGTTTCTTCTGAATCCGCCCCTTCCTTCTCTTCTTCTACCCCCCTCTTACTCTATGCAGATGAGGCCCGGGAGTCTTGGCTGCTCTACCAGGTGCGTCTTCTATTTTTTCTTGCTTTTTGATTCACTGAACTCAAATTTTGTTTTATCTCCTCCTTGGTATTCTCAAGAACATTTTTAAACGGGGCAACATCCCCCTTAATACTGACAAGGTGTTTCTTGAATCGATAAAGACCTTCATTAGTATCCTTTCCATAATAATTACATCTTATACAATTTTTGTCATTCGGATTTGGATAATGACCATACTATCACCACGTTTAAAAGAACTTGAGGAAGATATTTCCATATAACAAGTTTCATTTTCTTCCTTTTTTGGTTTTCCTAAATTCAAATATTGTCTAATCGGCTCCCTAATAGCTTCAAGAACCTTTTTATAGGAAGCGACATTCTCTTTTCTCTTTAATACCGGCTAGGTGTTTCTTGAACCGGTTAATACCCCCATTAGTATCTTTTTTGCAAAAACTACACCTTGTACAATTTTTATCGTTTGGTTTTGGGATATATCCATACTTTCAATCTGGATCACCTCTTCTAGCAGAACTAGAAATAGACCTATTCAAATGATAAAGATTTTGTTCATATTTGTATTTTACTGAACTTATATATAGCTTAATCTTTCTCTCTGATAGCTTCAGGAATATTTTTATAAGGGGTAACATTCCTTCTAATACCGGCGAGATGTTTCTTAAACCGGTTTATGCCTTTCTTTTGTATTTTTTTCACAATAATTGTTGTTTATGCATTTTTTATCCAAAGGATTCTGGTTATAGCCATATTTTCAACCCAAATCACTACTTTGATTAGATCCTGCAAAAGACATCAAAATAATACAAGCAATCTAAAAAATAATCTTTTGCACTTACTTTGATTTCCGATCTCCAAACTTCCACCTCTGAGATTTTTTTTATTGGCAAAATCTTCTAAACACCCTTTGATAGATTTTAAAAAACTAAATCTAATATCAATAGGTGATGTTTGGATCGATTTCTCGTAATTTTGAGAAACCCTTCGATCTTATGAAAATTACAAAAATCTAGTTTTTTGAGGTTTTCTCTCTCTCCAATGGGCTCTAATGGGGGTTAGGTTTCAAATTAACCTAAAACCCACTTTTAAACCTTTTTTAAAATTTTTTTTTTTCCAAAAAGAAAACCAAAAATTCCCTCAACAAGCTTGGACTCGTCCATGCCTTCTTGATAGCCTAGGCGCTGGGCGGTCCGCCTTTTGGAACAATGCTTGGATTGTTAATCACCAAACCAGGGAGAAGAGTTTAAGGGCATTTAACTCCACCTCAAGTAGCACTATCCTGAGGTTGGTTGCACGTTATGTTCAGATTGTCAAATTTAGTTTCATTGTTGACGGTGGAATTGTACAACGTTTTGTATATTTACATGTTGATGCTGTGGTACTCTATTCTTTCTTATTAAAATTTTCAAGTTATTGCATAGGTATGTATATTTAGTTATCATTTTAGATGCTGGAAATATGTCTTTTCTTAACCTTTTATATTAGTGGATGCAAAATTATGACTATTTTTATGTTTTAGATGTGGAGTGTGGTGTGGTATCCGAGTTTGGCATAAGAATCATCCCCACTGCTCCCTCCTTGTTTGATACTTCACACCTATCCTTCAATCGGAACAATGTTCGTGCATTTACCACAGGTGATTTGTTTTTATTTTTATTTTTATTTTTTCTGGTTTTGAATGTTAACCATGGACCTAGTGAAAATGGAGCTCTAGACGTCACATTGCAGCAAACTCCCACCCTGAGCACTTCTGTCTAGAGCACATTCTCTTGTGGATTCTTTATATCTTGATGGTTTTTACGCAATCTCTTTCACAAGTACCTTGATCTATCTTGTTGTGCATTCTTTGTTGACATCAACTAGGATATTTGTGCGATGTTTCTGTCCACTGCATTTATTTTTAATGATCTTTATTTTATGTCTTTTGGTTGAACTGTTGGTAGATGGCCTTCCTCAAGCTACTCCAAATTATAATTGCAGCATCTTGGAAGATATGTTCTTGGAAGAGGATATGTCATTTATCAAGCAGATATTCATGGAATGGAAAGATTTAAGGGAAGGATTACTTCTGTTAAAAGTGAGTTTTTGCATGTCAACACATTGTTCTTTGCTTTTGTGTTTCTCTTGTATCAGACCTGCCCTCCCCCCTCCTCTTCTTTTTTTGTTTCGTCTAAGCTTGAATGATTGGTATCACTTTGGCTGTTAAATGCTTCTAATGGCTTCTTTTAAAGTCTTTTTGACTTTCTTAAGTTCAATAGTCAAATGGGTCTTTAATCCTTGTAATTGGGGTGTGGCATACATCATCATTATTTAGAGATGGTAACCTATTATTGGTTGCAGGTTTGGGCAAGGAATAGAAGTTCTATATATATCCATGATTGCTTGAATGGATTTATTATCTCTGCTATACTGTCATATCTTACAACGGAGTCTGGAGGGAAGCGCATCAATCATTCAATGACACCAATCCAGATTTTTCGTGTAACTTTGGATTTCATTGGTAGATTATCATCTCATTTCGATTGTTTATAACTTATGCTCTGCTTAGTTATTGTTTTGCATTGCTACTTATCAGTCTCTTATTTTTTATGTCTTATTACGTTTTTGGTATTAATTATCCCATATTTGGAATTTTGGATTCTACGAAACTCCTCAAAATAATGCGTTGCATATATGACAGTCTCTTGGATAGAGTAGAAATGGTATCATAGTTTGTAGTCATTATTACTTCTAGTTTCCTGCATCATTGGGAGCATTTCTCCTTCTTGTCCATACTGGTTAGGTGCAAGTTTGTCGTCTCCCTCGTCTATTGCTCTTGATCTTTTTATTTTTTATGAATATGTTGCCACCGATCATTGCAACTGGCTGCACAAGACTATGGATTTGATATAAAATGCTTGACTCCCTATAGATGAATCATCTTGTCTTTAGTAGGTATATAATGTGGCATCCACCCACATATTTGCTTTTTGCACCTCATTAATTCAGCTTGTGGAACTTCCATATGCTTAGGAAGGCTCTTTATTGATTTAGGCATGTAGGAAGCAAAAAGTCGCCCTATTTTAAATGTGCTGCATGAAGAATAAAGTTTGTAAATACAGGGCAAGTAGAATGTACAATCTATTGAGTCTTCAGACTTGTCTTATGCAACAAATGTCAAGACTCTCACTAGTGACAAATTTGATACTGTTTGCCCATGATCCTTTAGATAACTGGTGTTATATAGATAAGTTGGAGTGTTGGACTTTGTTTTTTACTATTTTTGGGGTGGGGGGTGTAGTTCAATGGTAGGAATCGAACTTGAAATTAAGGCCCAGTTTGGATGTCAAAGAAAAAAATATTCACATTGAAAAAAAATGCAATTTTTTTCCTCCTCAATTGAGAAACATTATCGTTTTATTTTAGTATGTTGGTAGACTGTTTGGATGTCTATTAAAATGTGAGAAGAAATTTTTATTTGCCAGATATGTCTGTTTGGATGCGTTGCAATATATTCTAAATTCGAATTTTTTCTTTATTTTTCTCATTACATAAAAAAGTTTAGGCCAACCTTAAATATCATGCATTTTGTATGCCTTTGACTTTGGACATGGAAACACATGCCTTTAAGCATTAAAAACAGTGAAATAATATGCTTGAGATTGCATGGTTTCAACATGTAAGACTTTGGAAGTACATGTTTTAATTGTGATCAACCTTCCAAATATATTTTTCACATAACTTCAAATACATATCAAATTTGGAAACCAATTTCAAAAACTGAAAAAAAGTTGGGAGAAGCCCTTGAAAGAAAAATATTCGGCTCTTGGAGGAGATTGAAGAGGTATATTAATTCAAGCATTATTTTTATTCTTTTATTGTGCTATAAAAACCTTCCAAATATATTTTCACATAACTTCAAATACATATCAAATTTGGAAACCAATTTCAAAAACTGAAAAAAAGTTGGGAGAAGCCCTTGAAAGAAAAATATTCGGCTCTTGGAGGAGATTGAAGAGGTATATTAATTCAAGCATTATTTTTATTAGTCTACTATTGCGGTTATGGTGGTTACGTTGTGTAATTTTTATTGTTTAAAAATAATTATTTTTTGGATTTTATACTGCATTTTTTGTGATAGTAACAAATGCTTCGAGCTTAAATAGTTTAAACTATCATGGCAAGTCTATGGACGAAAGTACTAATAGACAATTTGAAAAATATCTCTTTTAGGGGAGATATAAGGGTTGTTCAATTTGATTTTTGAGGTATGTTGTTATTTAGAAATAAATTTTGTAAATACCAACAGACAAAAATGAATTTTGTAAAGTTCAATTCTGAAATTTGGAAAAGTATAAAAATCAATCGTCTATAATTTTCTTCTAAAAAATATTATTTTGATTTTTTAAAATTTTTATTTTTATATGTTGTATATTCTTGATCTCCATAGAGCATTCGAAAATGGCAAAAAAATAACTCGAAATATGAAAATTTAAAGAAATTGATAAGAAATCCCAAACCCAATTTACACAATCTCCTCCAATAGCCTAATATTTTTTTTCAAGGGCTTCTACCAACTTTTTTTCCGTTTTTGAAATTGGTTTTCAAATTTGATATTTATTCGAAGTTATTTGAAAATATATTTGGAAGGTTTTTATAGCACAATAAAAGAAAAGGTTGATCACAATTAAAACATGTAATTTCGAAGTCTTACATGTTGAAACCATGCGATCTCAAGCATATTATTTCACTGCTCTTTAATGCTTAAAGGCATGTGATTCCATGTCTAGAGTCAAAGGCATACAAAATGCATGCTATTTACGATAGGTCAAAACTTTTTTATGTAATGAGAAAAATAAAGAAAAAATATGAATTTAGAATTTATTGCAACGCATCCAAACAGACATATCTGACAAATAAAATTTTTTTCTCAAATTTTAATAGACATCCAAACAGTCTACCAACATAATAAAATAAAACGATTAAGTTGACATCCAAATTGGGCCTAAGCTATTGAGTTTCTAGAAAGTAACATCCCGATTAAGTTGGATTAGAAATCTAAGTCGCAATGTTGCATAGTTTCCTATGATATTTTAATAAATGGAGCTTTCTATAAATGCGCATATAGGCTTATGACCAATTCATAATCAAGTTAAGACTTAAAGACATAAAAATTGGGTTTCGATTTTGGTGAGAGGCACCTTTAGAGGAGAGATTCCTGAACTACTTATTGTTTGGACAAGGGAAAGGATCCCATGCCCATGGTAGGATTAGAACTCAAAAGATAATGTTGTGGCACATGCCATCCAAGATTTCCCCACAACTGAATTCATTAATCATTCCCCTTCCGTAAACTGTAGGCAAATCTCTCCAAACTCTAGGTAAACAGCTCAAAAGCTACTGTAGGTATATACATATCCTCATTGCCTTCAACATAAGTTTAGACCCTAGATCTACCCAAATTCCACCCAAGATTCTCTCTCATCATCTTTCTATCTTGCTGGACCTGCTAAATTTCACCAAGCTCTAACCCTTTTAGAAACCTTAAAACCTGTTCTAAACTTGGCCCTAACCGAACCAAACCCTTCCCATAATACCAACCCTAATTTGTACTTCATTTAGACCTTGTATAGTCTGTTCGATCAAGAAACCTTTGTGAGGCCTAAAATTCTGTTATCCTAATCTTTGTAGGAACCTAAAAACCTAACTCCCAAATCTTACTTGAGCAGAAATCCTAGCCATGCCCAAATCATTTATCTCTATACCCTCCTTGCGTGTTACTCGTGTAGGAGCCAAGCCCTTTTGTCTTACATCAGTTTTGATGTCAAAGCAAGTTTTTCATTTGCAGTTTCCTTTGAGTTTGGCCATGTCAACATGGATGGGTACCTATGACTCTCATCTCACTTGGAACCAAATTGATGAGCTTTTATTGCACCTACTGAATCGAATGAACACCATGCTAGAAATTGTCTATGTATTTGTTGAAGAAAGAGCTAATCAGCCTTCACATAGTCGTAGTAGACAAGAAAGGAAGCGCGATAATGAGTTTCTAAAAGGGAACTGCTATGATACTCCTCCTAAAGAAGTTCTTGGTCAAGAAGGAGCTTTAAAGCCATTGACCACTTTCAACAAGCTCTTGATCAAGTTTGTGAAGATACGAGTAGAGATTCATCTATGGGTGTATTTTCAGAGCACGAGTTTGAATCACATATTATTGATGTAATAGGTGTTCCATCTATGATGATGTACCTGACGGCAAAATTGTGATAGAAGTCGTTTTTGATATAATAGACTTAATTAATACTTTGGCCCATAAATAAGTTGAGGTCATGATTCCCTTTCGTGAAGATAAAGTTGAACAAGAGAATGAGAAATAAGATTTAAGAGCCAAGTAAATTGCATGTGAATGTCTCAATCCTCCATGAACGTATGTGATGATCTTTTTCTTGAGGAGTTCTCAAATGTATTGATATTGCTTAATAAATGAAGTATCATCCAAACTTTAGGAGCACTAGAAATAGAGAATGGATTTAAATTGGTCTCCATTAAAGCTCACTTCAAAACTCTAGGACTCATTTCTCCAACAGGGAGAGAATGATGTAGACCGCTTTTCAAAAGCATAACTTTTGACTTGGATGTCTATTTGGAAGCTATAGACTCACTTTCAAAGCAACGAGAGGAGTTTACTAAACCTTTAAGAAGGCCTCATCTTGCAACACGACTGAACGCGTTGTCGTAAACGTAGGGGGCTGCCCTCTTTTCTTTGGAGCACCAATCCTTATTGACTACTACATTGATTTTTGGGCTATCACTGGTTGAATTGGCTAAGCCGCCCCAGCTATATACGCTTAGTTAGCTCATCAGACGAGAATCTAGTATTGATGGATGGGAATGCCACTCAGAACGAAGGAAGGGAAACCATCCATCTCTTGGTTTTTTTTTTTTTTCAGTAATCAAAGCTTTCTTTTGAGATCTACCATTCATATCTCTATGGATTTTTTATAATTCAAACATTTTTGGCCTTAAATCATGGTTGAACCAACTGGATAAATTAGCGACGGATTTTATTTTCCCAGTGTGATAGATTTCTTTCTTTTCGTTATTGAGTCATTGTAATTGGGTTTAGTTTTAGTTTACTCAAGAATTTGAGATTCTAGGATGTATGTTTTCAATGCTAGTTGAATTTGAAGCCTTTGCGTGGTTTCTTGGAGGCTTCAGGAGTTTGTCTTTTATGCTTTGAAGAAGTTTCGGAACAGTACAAATATAACTTAGAATTCTCTATACAGACCCTTGTAGGCATATGCTAATTCATAATCAAGTTGAGAAATAAAATTCGTATTTCATTTGTGGCGAGACGCCGCCTTCAGAGGAGAAATTCCTTAGCTCTTATTATTGAAAAGGTGTCTACAACTTGAACTGTGGTTTGGGAGAGTTTTTCCAAAGGTTAGAGCGCCTCTTCTTCTTTTGGAGGAGATATTTCCCAGAACTCAGCTTGTGGAGTTTATTTTTTCCCCATGTAAGCTTGGGCCCCTTTTTGATTGCCTTCTTGTGTGTCACATTCAATCTCTTACAATTCTTTCCAAACCCAAGGAAAACTAGCTCAAGAGCTACTTTTACAATATAGTGAGCCTCTATAGCCTTAAAACATAAGCTTAAACCCTTTTGTCCTAGTTCTATCGTAGACTTCATCTCATTATTCTTCTATTTTACTGGACCTGCTAAACTCTAGCAAGCTTTAACTTCTTTGGAAATCTTAAAAACCTGTCCTAAACTTTGCCCTGACCTAACGAAACCCTTTCCTAGAACCCTATCTCTTGTTCTACACTATTTCGACCTCACATTATCCTGTTCTACCACAATCGGGAAACCTCTATGAGCCCCAAAAACTGCTATCCTAATCTCTGTAGGAACCTAAAGGGCTAAGATTCTTTAGACCTTCCAAATCTGACTTACTAAGACTTCCTAGTCTTACCCATATCCTTCGTTTATACTCCCACCTCACAGGAGAGTGTACCAAATGGTTTCTAGCAGGGAAATATATCATCCAATACTTCTTAGGTGACATCTATTGCGTGGTATATAGTAGGGCTTCATACCTAGATGGAGTTGTCGAGTGTGGATTGTAGGTGTCCAGTAGTCCACCTTGGGATGTGTCTAAGAGTGCATTGTGGTGTTGTCTCATGGAAATAGCAGACACCTTTATCCCACTACGGAAGTTGAATGTGCTGCTTCTTGCAATGCCTTTGAATGGAATTGCTGCTTATGAAATTTGGTTTGATAATTATTTGTCAAAATTGTTTTAGAGTTGTGAATTTGATTTTCACACAAGATGATCATTGCACAATTGATGTGTTTTTGTTCTAAGGTTGAGATGCATGTGGATGCTTCTGTCTGACAATGAGAGTTACGATTCTAAATTCTTTTGATAGTAAGACATTTTTGTTTCAAATTGTTTTTGAGTTAGCATTTGCTAGTGACGCATTCGATAGAAGCTTTTAATCTTTTTTCTGCAAGAGTTCAAGCTTTGTTCCATCCTGCACCTAGTTGACATTTCTATCATTCTTCTCTTCTGTACAATTTTCTTCTTACATTCAATGTTTGCTTGCATGGAAGGTCATTTGGATGAGTTCAATTTTGCTTCATGTACTGTTTATTTTCACCGCTTCCTTTCTATAGTGGTATCAACTTATCCTTATGATCAAGAACTAATGAACTGTATCCTGAAATTTGCAGCTAGTTCTAAAGTATGGGACAAGGGCCTTCACCTTCACCCTTCGTCATGGAAGAATATGTCAGAAGAGGTTTGTTGCTGTGTTATTTAAGCTATAAGTGTTTGTACATTAAATTGGGCCATGTACCAGGGCATGTGTGGTTTTCATGATTTTCATACTCCATGCAAGAAACTTGGCTTCACTTGGGACCCAGCCCCTGTCCGAGCCGAGCAGCTCAGGCTAGTCCGAGTGAATTTTCCTGAGTCTTGCACAAAGCCCAAACAGGACTCAAAATTACAAATAAACTCATACAATTCCTAAAAAGAGTTCAAAATGAGTAAAAAGCAAAATAAGTCATAAATATCATTAAGATTCTATAAAAAGTAGAAAAAGTATATAGAAGATGATCATGATAAAAATTGATTTATAACTTGAAACACTTCAGAAAAAAAAAAAGAAGGGAAAAATAGAAAATCAAAGCATTTAATAAGAAAATTCACAAATCGTTATAAAAAACACAAAAATTATGTACAAACATGTTTTAAAATAATTTCTTAGTGATTTATTGAGAATGTTTTTATTTCTTAAGTGAATTTAAAAAACTTGAGGCACCAGGGTCGCCGATCATGTGCCGGACTGATTGATGCCGAAAGATTGTGGCCATATGGAAGAGGAAGTGAATAAGATCCTTTTTTCTGGCCTTGTCTTAGAAAAACACCCTGGCAGGGTGCCGAGGCCTAGTTACTGGGCTAAGTCCTGAAGCACTGCATTCAAGTCTTGTTGGTTTAGAAGTTATGGGCTTTCACTTTCTCGAGCTCGATATCATTTTTTCACCATCATAATAAATCACAATTACACTGTGTGCTTATCCCCAAAAAAAAGAAGAAAAAAGCACCACATTGAAACTACATAGATGATTAAAGATAGACACTTACTTTTTTACCTTTGGGCTTGTGGTACAACTGTTTTCTTTTTACTTATTGTAAATTCTGTCACATTCATTGCAATGTGGTATGGACTGGATTGAACTGGCAATATGCATGATTGTTGATAAAGGGGTTTGAAATCTTGGTTTAAATATTAGATCATAATTAGATCATAATGGGGAACAACAGTAACAAAGTGTTCAAATTCCTACTCACCTGACCAAACAGAGAGCTTATTATTCAATATAGGTCTTTCAATCATTAGCTAGAAGCTACTTTTCTATAGGCACGAGAGCCAAGTTATTCCCTAGTCTATTTTGGGGTTTCAAGAATGGCATTTATGTATTCTTGTTTACTGTAGATTATGGTTCGTTAACTACCTACTGTGTGCTGTTCTGTAGGGAATTGACCTAAGGAACTAGTAAACTTGTGTCTGTAGAGTTTGTCCCAGAATATTTATCATTTGTCCTGGACAGTTCTAGCATGTCTTTCTAAATTTCTGAATAAGTCAGAAGTTTGGCTCTAGGTTCAGATAACATATGTTCTGGATTGAAGTGGTTCAATGTATTTGAGCTTTCAGATGGAATCAGTGTTTGTGCGACTCTTCAGGAATTTTAGTTTAAAGATATCTAACTTGAGGTTATCCTCTGGATACTCTTGATTGAACTTCTTTTCCTTCCCTATGAGGAATAACTGAATTTTTATTCTTTGATGCTAATCTCATCAGTTTTCTCTAGTGTATTTTTTGAACTGGCTTGCTTTTTTGCTCAACTGGATACTGTACTGGCTCTGTGTTCTACTAATGTTTATATTAAGGTGTACTTCAATTTGAGCTGAAAACTTGATCAAAGTTATAGACTTACAGGTACTGTAAATGCTACTTTCTGGTGCAGTAGCGGTCAAAGAGACAATGTTAGACTGGCGAGAGGGAAAACCATGTATGAGGTTTCTAAAAACTAAATCTAATTATCTTTTATTATCACGAGTAACTAGTGACATTCATGTTAACCTAACTTTTACAAACTAATTGGACAATATTGAACCTAAGAAATTGGATAATTGGTTTCCAAATAGGTTTTACAAAGCAATGTAGTAAGCTTAAGGTGGTCTAGCTTTATGAATGGACTTGCTATGCTTATAAGTCATAACTGTGATTCGTCATGGGGTGTACATCATGTCGCGATTATCATCATCATCTAAGTCTTATCCCAACTATTTAGGTTTGACTTCACGGATTGTTCTGCCATTCTGCTCATAGGTTCAGGATTTATGACAAGATTTGGCAAAGTTTTACGCCGAGTGTACATGATGTGTGAAATGGAAATATTTTGTTATGAGGAGACAACTGAGGATTAGCATGAGTAAATTGTGAACTCCATATCATTGAGATGGTCTTAGAATTATGGGTACCAAGAAATCCAATGCAGCATTGTGTGGTTGGAGATCACCAAAAGATTAACCCACATGAAAAACATAAATCTCTTTTAGTGGGACCGTCCTTTTCATTGAGGCAATCTTGACCAATATCCAAATTATTTTCGTCTTTGCTTCAAATACTGATAGGAGTATTGAGTAGTCAATTATGAAGATTGCAAGTAGAATTCATTTGGTATGATGGAACTCCAATGAAGAGATTTCACCTGGTTCAATAGAGGAGGTTTGCTAAATCTATAAAATATGTGGGCTTTGGATACTTGGGGTATTGATATAATGAGCAAAACTGTTTTATTGAAGTGGATTTGGAGGTCAACTTCAGCAAGGATTGAGTATAGAGAGGAATGATGTGGAAAAACCTAAATAAGGGTACATAAATTTGGTATGGTAAATGTAAGCAATCAACTAACATTTTTTGCGGTTAAAGAGCGATTGGCAACTTAGTTGAGATTGTGAAGGGCAACTTGTGAATAGTTGTTGGCAGTGGGGAGAGATCTCATTAATGAGGTGACAATTCTGGCCTACAGAGGTTTTAATTTTATGTTATCCCAGGATTAGGGCTGTTATTCACAACAAAAGCAGTGCTGTAGAGGATCATTTTTATATGAGGCCTTAGGGAACTAGTTGGAGATTGGATCTTTTGACACTGAGGTGGAACAAATGGTTTTTTTGTTTTCCCCAATCCAGTCAATTAATGTAAGAGGTGAGAGACATGATGGAGGGTGGTGTAGGATCTAGGAGTTTCTTCCTCCATCAAGTCTGCATATATTTGGTAGGGAGTTTGCTGAACTCTTTCTATCAAAGTGGATTTGGAGAAAGCAGGACACAATTTGAACTGCACCTTCCTTGTGGCTTCTTTTTTAATTCTTACAATAGCAAAATTGGGGGATGATATTTCAAAACACTTCTTTTACATGAGGAAGAAGTAGTGTAGTTGATTGCTTGTTGTATCATTGCCCTTTTAGCTGAGAGATTTTGTTAACTGTTTTAAAACTCTTTAATGTGATGGGGTTAACCTTGACACTCCACGTGTTTGCAATGCTGGAAAGGGACAAATTGGAACAACAATGGAAAGTGCTATGTAATGTGGTGGATAATCCGTTATAGGAAATTTAAGAGCTGAATATTTAATTTGAAAATAATGGTGGAAGCAAACAAGCCAACCTTCTTAGCTCTCTAGTTTAACCAGGACTCTCAAAACAAATAATATTCGACTCCAAAGAACACCCTCTCCAATAAGTCCTATTTATAGAAGCCTTTATAAAGAACAAATAAAAAATAAATCGTTTTCTCTCTTTCATTCATGTACCCCCTCCCAATCACCTTAATTTTACGCCTCTCACTTAAAATCCATCTAGAAAGAAGACTAATCCTAAATATTCTCTCTCTTCATCCATTAGAATAGTTCATATCTCTCTCAAACCTACCTATTCCCTCTTTATTCCCTACTATTTTCCCTTAATCTCTACATGAATCCTATCAACTCACCTTCCTAGGACGTTGCTTACTCCCCACAACAACTACCCAATTATTTCATAGAAAATCTCTATGCTAATCCAAGAAAATAAGAAGTAAACCACCCTACAAATTACATGTCAAACTCTTTTTGATCCCCAAATTGTTCGCTAACAACAAATAATAGAACACATCCCTGTCAGCCGCTTATGCATCCTATGGTGGTCAGCTGTTCTCCTTCTTGGCATACATACCACAGATTTGGAAAGTGGAAATTGAAAAGAGATCCATATTAAGAGACTCTGATGAACTTGAAGAGGGGCATTATCTTTGGGCTCATCTAAAAGCAGGAGTGCAGGGTGATAGTATTGAAGACCTCAAAGCATCACGGAAAGTGAACAGACATAATATAAGATCATATCATAAATAGTTAAGGAGTGGGTTCCACCTCGTAGAATTTTTTGCAAATAAATTATGCTGGTGCTGCCAAATGGAAACCTGGACTGTCATGCTTCTGTTGAGTAATTAGAAATCTTGGTGCTAGTTCTATTTTTTTTTCTTTTTGCTAGTGATGGCTATTGGAGCAGTAAAGCACACAATGGATATGCACACATGAATCTATTTATCCTGGTCTTGTTGACATTTTATAAACAAGATCGAGAAATTAGGGACCACAATTAAATCAATTTAGCAGACGATGCAAGAAGACTCTTCTGGTGTTTATCTTAGTGTCACTCAATGAGAGACACAATGTTCACACTATAAACGGCCAGAAAGGACAACAGTGATATTAATGGTAACTTGAAGTGTTCGTCAGATATGTATGTGTCATGATGCTTTTTTGGAGTTATTGCGAATGCACTATTGCTGATGCATTTGAAATTTGTATGTTTTGCTTTCTTCCTTTATGGTGGTTGTATTTTGCTTTTTACCTGTTGAATTTTGAATGTAGTGATTCTTTCATGTCCGATTTCATTGGTTCATGTTTTGTTTAGTTATCTGAATAATTATTCGGCTTCTTTATTTGAGTAATTATTGGATTTGCTCCTACAGAACATGATTTTTTTGTCGATTTGTCTTCCTGTTATTTTAAATTTTTTTTAGGAACGGAAACATCTGCCCTTTGCAGTTTTCTTTGGGGATTCATCTGGTTACCACAACTTGGCATTTCAGTTTACTAGGAGTGCTTTCTTAGAGGTTGTGCTACATTTCTATGGTTAAGCCTTCTTCCTCATTGATATTTTCTCAAGAAGAAATCATATTGGTTTCTGATTTGTTTGATACTGATGTAGATAAACTGACCGCACTTAATTTTGCAGCTTAGAGATGAGGCAGCATGGACACTTGGTTACATGGATAAGTACAGGGATTCTGGATTCGAGGACGTTTTCCTAACTAAAATTGACTTCACTACTAAGTTTGACTATTGCATGAGGTTCTCTATTGCACTTCCTAATAAGTAAATGTTTTTATTTCATTGCTTTTTTGTTATCTTAAAAGGAAGCGTGGGGTATAGTTGTTTATTGTTCATTTAACCTTTAAAAGAACAATGAAGGATTGAGCAGAGCTTATCAACACCAACTTAAATGTTTATTGATCTAAGTGACATGTATAGTGGCTTTATATGTTACTATCTCTTATTTATCAATTTTTGCTATTTTTTTGTTTACTATTACCTTAGCAGATTGGTGCCATGTATAAGTGGGTGATTTGATGTTGAGTGTCTCACTTGATATTGTGAAGTTTGCAATATGAACAACATTGGTTCACATGAAGTATGTCTCCCAACATTGTGGTGTTCATAAAGAGACAATTTGGGTATCATCATCTCTTTGGAGCCTATCGAGAAGGGAACTAGTAGCATTAGTGTGTTTGAATCTGTTTGCAAATGGAGTAACATCAACTAGATTACAAATTCGGCAATGCAATTTGCCAATGAGGATACGAATTAAACCTTGATAGAAGCTTGCTCAACAACAACAATCATGGTCCCTCAGATGGGCAAAGGTTTGGCACTGAAAATTTTGTGGGATCCTTGGGACATCGAGTTTCTATTAATGTAGAAGAGCTCTCTTGATTGGGCTCCTTTCTTATCCAGCACTGAAGGTTATTATGACATATGATATGCAGCATCATTATAGACTGGCCATCATTTACCATTTGGCCTTGTCCTCCTAGGATTCCCTTGCTCATGGGTATTTGCATTTAGCTGTGCGTGAGGTTGCAAATGGACTGCAATGGCTGCCTGCTGCATTGCCAATGAAATGATTCTTGCTATAGAACAGTGTTTGCTTGTAATTGTGGCTTCATTAATCAGAAATTATCTTAGGGTAGTTCTTCTAGTGGTTCTATTAAAAATATCATGGGTTGCAACCTCAGCCTGTATTTTGTAGAGCTGCAATTTCACAAAGTTTAAGATGATGATCAAAGTCTTAATTTACTGAAAATGTGATTCAGTGAGGATTTTATAGGATGGAAAAATTTACAGCAAGGATACAACAGCCACCAAAGGAGTCGAATAGCTCAAGCACTCGTAAAATTAAATGCCTTCTCTACACTTCGCCCATCACAACCATTTATATAAGAAACACCTTAGAAGCTCACGATTAAAAAAGTTAACCTAAACCCTAATTACACATAAATTATAACCTTGAATTCAACCTAATCCTGGCCATCCATCTAAACTGACGATTACAGTGCCCCTAAATTATATTCAAAGTTAAGAGGACCAATAATTACTCTAACAAATGAACCTAGACCCTAAAATATCTTAATGACTAGCAAATATCTAAAAACATAGGAGACTAACACATTCAAATTCTTCATGAGTCTAATGTGAAAGTTTGGGTTGACATGTGGGGCCTAAGGGATGGAATCTGACAAAGTATGTAGACATTGTAGATATTGAGTACACCTATGAAATATGCCCTGAAATCCACCAAGCAGACACCCAGTGCAAAGTACTGTATCAGAATTTGTGTTGCATGTGGGCTGGAGTTGTCATAAACTGGCCATGGCTCTTTAGATCACACAGATGAACTTCTCCGTGGAGAACCACTTGGGTGAGACCTCATTGACTTTGTTATTAATGGCAAGTATTCACATTTATTTATTTCTTATATGAGAGAGCAACCCCTGCTTCGAGAAGACAGTGGCAACTAAGTCTGGATAATGATTGCGTATCTACTTGGTCAGAAATGTCTCTTCAAAATCTATCTCGTACTCCTAGTCAAGTTCTTCACCTTTAAAAGATATGACCAAATTTAGTTTCTCCCAATATTTCCATGTGCAACGGATGGTACACCAATCTCGTTTGTTTTAATGAGCAATATATCCTTTTTTTGGGTAGTTCAGCCATAGGATTCGAATTAGTAAGATGAGATATTTAGCCAGTTACCCAGTGTTACCCCGACGCTTCACATGGGAGTTGGTGCCACATCGATATGTGTCAACAAGTAGAAACATGTCGACATAGGTAGACACCGCCCCGATGCATGACTGTACGTGTCAAGTGCTGTCATTAAACGTAGTACCGTGTGGACACCATAGTTAAAGTGTCTTATTTTCCATTCCATTAAGTGGTGGAGCTGACATGCATGTGGTGGTGACATTAGAGGTTTTAACCCCACCCGTTTCAAATGTAGTGTATGGAATATTCAATTATTTTAATTTTTAAAGTTATTTAATCAACAAAACTTTAAGCCCCAAGGTGGATTTGATTAAAGCACCTATTTTTAAAGGTACATTGCCTCTACCACTTGAACCATGCGTCTCTTTGTGAACATTACAAGTAATTTATTATATATATTCTTTGATGGCAAGAAAATATATTAAACAACTGCAATAACGCGCTAGTATTTGAATCCTGGACTTCTCACTCTGAGTCTTATAAAAGATTTGCTACCGATCAAGCCACTTACTGTGTTATGTCAAATTTTAGAAATTTGCATCATCATCATCGTCATTTTAGCCTTTACCCAATTAATTGGGGTTGGCTGCAAGAATCCTGGTTCTTTATTCTGCTCTATTAAATGTCATATCCTTAGTGAGGCCATAAGTCCTTATATCTTTTTCGGATTACTTCCAACTATGTCCTTTTGGGCCTATCCCTTGCCCTTTTCAGTTATTCCACTTGAACTAATTCGCGCCTCCTAATAGGTGCCGTACTTGGTCGGCACCACACATGGGCAGCTCACCTAAGTCTATCATCTCATTTTATCGCCTATTGGTGCCACGCCTAAATTCTCTCGAATAGATTCATTGCGAATTCTATCCCTTCTTGTCTTGCTACTCATCTATCTCAACATCCTCATCCCAGCTACACTCATTCTATAAGTATATTGTTTTTTGTCCGCCCAACATTCTGCCCCATAGAGCAAAGTTGGTCTCACCGCTGACCTATATAACTTTCCCTTCAGCCTCATTGGTATGCGGCAATCACATAAAATTCCAGTTGCGCATCTCCACTTTGCCCACCCATCTTTAATTCTGTGTGCGACATCTTCTTCGATCTTTCCATTTTTTTGGATTATCGATCCAAGATATCGAAAGAGCGGCCTTTTTTGTACTTCTTGGTCGTCAATCTTAACTATTCCTCATCTCTATTCTTATTATTACTAAATTTGCTCCATATGCTTTATCTTAGTCTGACTAATTTTTAAACCTTTGGATTCTAGGGCATCTCTCCAAAGTTCTAGCTTTGTGTTGATGCTGTTTTGGGTCTCATCAATCAAACTATATCATCTGCGAACAACATGCACCGTGGTAGGTCCTTAATTAAATCGTCCATAACTAAGATAAAGAGGTACGACTCAATACTGAACTTGATGTAGACCTATTGTCACTGAAAGCTCACTCGTCTCTACACTAGTTGTTTGTACACTGGTAATCGCTCCATCGTACATATCTCTCACCAAGTCGATGTAGTGCCTAGAGACGTCTTTCTTTTCCAACACTCGCCAAATCAAATCTTGAGATACTCTATCATAAGCTTTCTCTAAATCAATAAAGACCATGTGGAGCTCTTTTCCCTTCACCTTAAACTTCTCAATCAGTTGTCTAAGTAGGAAAATAGCCTCAGTTGTTGACCTCCTAGCATAAAACTAAATTGGTTTTCAGATACATTTGTTTCATCCCTTAGTCGGTTTTTTTTGAATAAAGGTTAACTTGTATTAAATAGGAGAAAATTACATATATATAGAGCAGAAGAAGACAGCAGCCTATAGGTTAGGTGCTCAGAGAACAATCTAGAGGGAGGAAGAAGAAGATAAGTAAAAAGAAAAGAGGAGGGAGAAGAGGAAGACAAATAAAATACAGTGAAGGGCAAGAAATAAAACAAAACTCTGTCGATAGGCTAGCGGACATCCTCAGTGGGGTTATGGTCAATGAGCGAGCGGATATCCACTGTTGGCCTGTTGCACTTTCTTCTATGAGCACTGCTTCTTCAAAAGGCTGGCTGACTTTGGAAATGACAAGAGTAGGCTCCCTTGAGGAGGCATGTCTTGAATGCAGGTTGGCAGCCAGCAGCGGTATGTTTTACTAGGCATAGGGTCTATTGTGGAAAGGCCATTGGGTCTGCTGAGCTTAAAGTGACGCACTAGGGAGGACTATATATTACAAGCCCAACTTCAGCAGAGAAATGCTTGGGCAGGACTATCTTCTCTAAGCATTGCTACTTCAAAAGGCTGGCTGAATATGGAAGATACTATAGTAGACTTCCCAGGGGAGCCAGGGCTACCGTGAAGGAGTTAGCAGCCAAGAAAGATCTGCAACTGAGCATAGGGTCTTCAGTGGAGGGGCGAGTGGGTCGGCTGAGCTTAAAGTGGCCCATCAGGGAGGGCTATCAACTACAAGCCCAACCTTCAACAAAGAAAGGCTTCGGCAGTACTGTCTTTTATGAATACTGCAACTTTAAAAGGCTAGCTGACTATGAAAAGGCTAGAATAGGCTCCCCTGAGAAGCCAGGCCTTCAGTGAAGATCGTCAGCCAAGATTGGAATGCTACTGGGCAGCGGGTCTTCGGTGGATGGACCAGTGGGTCAGCTGAGCTAAAAGATACCCAGGCTGAGGTAGGGGTGGGCATAGAGAGGAGGGATGTAGTAGAGATGATGGGGAGGAAAACTTCCTCTATTTTTTCTCTTTTTTTTTTGTGTTTTGGGGAGCAGGTAGACGATAGAAGTTATGAGAGTAAAGGGGGAAGAGATAAAGAGATAGAGTAGGTGGGGGAAAGATATCAAGGTGAGAAAAGAGAGAAGCTGGAACAAAGTTAAGATGGGGGGGTGGGGGGAGGAATAGGGGAAAAAAGATATGTATGTTTGTGAAGATAGATAAGATGGGGGGAAAGAGAGGAAAAAGGAATGTGAATGCAGGATAGAGAGATAGAGAGAGAAGTGAGGTTGGGTGAGATGGGGGGGCAGGAGAGAGGAAAGGAGGATGTGAATGCAGAAGAGAGAGAGGGAGAGGAAGGGGGAGAGATAGATGGGGGAGTTGAGTCACAAAATGGCGTACCTTTGTTGTTGCGGTGGAGCTAAGCTCTTCATCGTTTGTTGGAGCAGAATTGGAACTCTGTAACGAAGTTTAGGTTCCTTCTCGATGATTCACTAGCCACAACTACAGTAATGGGCGATGACATCTGCCGGAAAGGTGTAGAGGGGAGGAGGATTGAGAGAAAACAATATATGGGGGGGGGGGGGAGATATGAGTAGAAAAATGGAGAAGATGTAAGTGAGAGAGAGAGATACTGGTGATGGGTTAACCCTGATAAAATGGTCCATTTGGAATGATCCTGAAGAATTCGAATTCTTTGTTTCTGTATTGGCTGCTCCAAGGAAGTGCTAGAGTGTGAGATGGTAGAGATGGGTTAAGAGGGTGAGGGTAAAGTATAATAGAAAGGGCACCGATGAAAACCACTAAAATGGGGTCCACGGTTTTAGGCTTACCAAAAGAACCATCCCCTCCCCCTTCTTTTCTCTCTCTTTTTTTTTTTTCCCCATTTCTCTTCCCTCCCCCTATGGATCCATATAGTATGCTTACGGGCCAAGGATTGCTCCCTCCCTGGCTAGTCTGTCTGCCTCCAAGTTAGCCTCTCTGTATTAATAGGTAAAGGGCACTTTAGGAAGGGAGTTACATAAGTAAAAAATATGATAAAAAATTGGAAGAAAGCCTCCAAGGAGGTAGTCGCAACTGTGTGGTCCAACTGATAATGTTGAGAGGGTCTGATTCCACCTGGATGCCTTGTACAGCAGGTGCTAAGCAAAGCACCTTGTTGAGGCCCTCTAGGAGGGCCTTCCTCCGCATAGGTCGAGTCTTGGTGTCCTATGAATTTTGAGAAGGTCCAGATGGTAGTAGAATGGTTAGACAAAATTCCTCCAATACCTGAAGGGCCAGGGTTGCTTAAAGAGGAACCATTTGCATTGAGTTTGAGAAAGCCAGGGGGAGGAGGAGACTAGTGAGGTCTCGATGTGTTTATTTGCGGCACAAGATGTAAAAGGCTATCCCAGTTGTTTAGGAAGTGAGAAATAGGAAGGGCAGCAAAAATGGGAATGGACTTGGCCCAGAAGGCTATAAGTGCAGTTATGGATTCAAAGACAGCTGCTATAGTTTTTTGTATGGTTCTGAAGGAACTGGAGGGTCTTTCTAACTATAGACTCCAAAAGAGGCTGGCTACAGTAAGATGCCATAACTTCCTACCCTTTTAGGAAAAAGGTTGTGCAAAGTAAATTTGGAAAAATTGGGTTAGGTTAGCTGGGATGACCCATTGTAGGCCAAACAGCTTAAGAAGAGAGGCCCATAGGCATTGAGACTCTGCGCAGTGGAGGAAAAGGTGGGGGATTGTCTCCTCTTCTTGGAGACAGAGGATGCAGCGATAGTATGGCTCGAAGTGATCCGTCGAAGGGCCATTTTCTTGATACATTTAGCCATCATTCCATATTACATTGACATCATGTTCAAAGTTCCACTTTTCTTTGTCAACTAATTTATCCCTAAATAAGTCGATTTTCTCATTTTTTAAATTCTACCTCCTAGTTCTTGGACGCCCATTACTTTCACCCCTTCTCCATGTCTTTATGCTGATCTCCATGACCATAAGCCTATGTTGGGTAGTCAAACTTTCTCCTTGGATAACCTTGCAGTCTTTACGTGATGGTCGATCTACCTTCTTAACTAGGAAGATGTCTATCTGGCTTTTATATGTTCCACTTTTGTAGGTTACTAAATGTTCGTCTCGCTTTTTAAAGTAAGTGTTTGCTTTGCTAGGTCATAGGCCATAGCAAAATCTAGAATAGTCTCACCCATCTCATTTCTTTCCCCAAACCCATATCCCCCATGTACCCCTTCACATCCTCTACTATCCTTCCCTACATTACCATTTGGGTCCCCACTTAAAAGGTTCTCTCTCCATTTGGTATGTCTTGGACTATTCCATCTGTGTCCTCCCAAAATTATCTGTTCATTCTATCATTATATCATCTAATCCTACTTGTGGTGCATAAGTGATAATTACATCAATTATCTATTCTCCTTATACAAGTTTAATTAATAAGAGCCTATCACCTATTCTTTTGACATTAACTATTTTATCTTTTAAATCTTTATCTACTATTATACGTACGTCATTTCTATTATTGTCCTTTCCTATATACCATAGTTTATACCCATCTATTTCTTTAGCTTTTTCTCCTTTCCATTTAGTTTCTTGTAGACAAGCTATGTTTACTCTCCTTCGTCTCATTGTATCCACTAATTCCATACTCTTACCTGTAAGCGTTCCTACGTTCCATGTAACTAAACGAATCCTATTCTCTTGGACTAACTTCTTTACCTGCGCTCGTCTAGGGTGTCGCGGGAACCCTTGCCTATTTTTCACTGCAACGGGGCGGTGCTGCGGCATGTCGCTTTTGGGGAATGCCCTACCTACCCCTTGCTCATTTCTCACTATACACGGGTTCCGATACAGCACGTTGCTTTCGGAGAATGCCCTAGCATAAACAGATACTATAAGTTTATCCTAAATGTGTAATATATGTATGGACATTTTGGAACCTACTCACTTTTTAAACCGTTGTACTAGACACTTTAGATACACATGGACACCGACATGCATGTCAGTATCTATGTAACACTGCAAATATCCTTATACGTGACGATGTAGATTAGGTACTCAAATTCGATCCGCTAAAGGGCAAAATTATTTTTTTCTGTGAACCTTAGAAAAAACACAATGCAACTTGTTCAAATCCGGCAAGATACTGTTTTTACTTGAGAGACATCTGCTGCTCTAGTTGTTCTACAAACGATATATCCTTTCTCTAAACTATCACTGTAGTGCATGTAGTCCCCTTCCTAAGGCACTGGGGCCAGTTAAGCATATTGCACTTATTAAACATTGCTTCATGAGTTGCTGGCATGGGGTGTTGGGGATTAGAGCTTCGATGTCAATGTTTGATTCCTTTCAGTTCATTACTGTTGTTTATTACCTTTTTGACATAAAAATCTATCATATTTTTGTTGCTATTGTCTAAAGAAGCCTTGTTAACTGCGAATTCTTGGAGCAAATAATGTAAAATTTCTGGGTGATGTGATACTTCTGCTCTTCCACATTATGAATTTGAAAGAGATTTTTAGCTAATATACATTTGTCCTTAGCGTGGATCATGACTTAAGAGTATTTGAGAGTACATTCAGAGAAGGCTCCATCTCTGGTGGCTGAAGGAATGTACTTTGAATAGAATAAGGAGTGATGATGCTTTTTTGTCAATAAAGACATTCCAGTAATCCAGCAGTAGGATGGAGCTCTGTAGCAGATTCAAAAAAAAAAAAAGAAAAAAAAAGAAAAGAAAAATATTCCAGCAGTATGCTTGTCCTTGTTATAGATATTCACTGTGACACCCTTGAGATATTTTGCAACGATGTGAGCCTATATTAAGCGTTGCATTGAAAGTGTATCATTTGCCTGATAATCTTCATTTTAACCTATTATTTATGGGTTGGATATGTAGAACACAGATTAGATTGGTTGATGTTTACGTGGGGCTTTGAATTTTTCTGCAGGATAACTTGTAAAAGGAACTGTGGCAGAGTATGTACATCTGGCCTTTTTCTGGATAAGGAATGCTGGAGAGTGTATGAAGAGAAGGTTCAATCTCTTCTTGCTGAAGGACTGACTGATAGGGCAAATGTAGTTCGTGTAACATGGGGGAATACACCTTCTGATTGGTTGATCGAAGATGTCTGTGTAACATGTTATTAAATTATAATTTTGTTATGTTTTTAGTACATGTTACGAAAGTTATATTCCTTCCATTGGGGTTTACAGGGATTTTCAAAGTTTGGTGACAATCCCCTTCTAGTTGGTATTCGGGTTAGTTCATTGGAGAAAGCGTTTCGAATGGTTGATGTGGGTCCAAGTGCAGACAACAAGGAAGAGGTCATTTGTTCATGCATCCCTTTTTTCTTATTATTTTCTGTTGTTAGCCATGTTTGTGCTTTTTGATGAACTTGATGGGAAGTAATTTATATAATACAACAGGCTGTCAAATTCCGGAAGTTTTGGGGACAAAAAGCAGAGCTCCGACGTTTTAAAGATGGGCGTATTTCGGAAAGCACCGGTAAGGTCATCTTTCCAGTGATAGAAGACCAATGCTTTTCTGCTGTGGAGTTTTTGGAGATGTATCTTTGTTTTTCCTTTGATCTTTAACTAAATTTTATTGGAGTTCTAGAAAATTACAAGATAATTTGGTCTTGTGGAGATGCCATGGGGGCATCTTGGTGATCAAAAAAATCTCGCAAAGTAACAAGAGCATTTCTAGTTAGAACTTCTCAACTTCATTTACTTGTGTATTGGCAACCTCATTTGCTTCTCTTAGCACATGATGAAAAGAAATTTTGCTTTTTATGATGCTGAAAGATTGCTTTCACCTTTCAAACAGTATGGGAATGCCGACAATGGGAGAAACATCTTATCATAAAGAGGATATGTGAGTATGTATTTTCACTGCATCTTTCCCTATCCAAGGATGATATGATCATTGCTGCAGATCAACTTGATTTCTCCCTTTTGCATAGTGGAAGAGGTAATAACGTGTACAGCTTCCATGTATTATTAGCTGTAATGCTATAGTTTCAAGCCTGATTTGTGTCTGAATGCAATGTTGTATTTTGTGTTTATGTCCAGATCCCGTTTCATTTACTGGAGATATGATATCTGCATTTGATTCTCTATCGAAGCGCTTACGCAGTTTGGAGGATCTTCCTCTGCATGTGTCTAGTGTGCAGCCCTTAGATTCAGGTTGTTTATCTAAGTATCGTTTATCTAAGTATCGAGGTGAATAGATTTTTTTTTTCATTGTTTGCAATTCCTCAATATGGTACAAATTATTATGTGTTGAAAGTTAATGTGTACCATTACTGGAAATAGTTTTTTTTTGGGTGCTAGCACATAACTTTTTCTATGATATGATATTGCATTAGGAAATATTATGGATTTAATGATTGTTTACTTTTGCTCAGCATTTAGGCAAACATCCGTCTTCCCACCTGAACCTCATTACCTAGCTAAAGAGAAAAACTCCAGTGGAAAATCACATAAGTTTGTTCCTAGTTGTATCCAACCATTGGAAGTAATGATCCAAGTAAGTAATATTGCCTCCCAATATGTGTATGCTTTTACCATTGTGAGTTAGTATATGCATTTTGGGATAAATTTGTAATTAATGTAATGATTAAAAAAACAAAAAAAAAAGCAAAAGAAAAGCCTTTCTGTTGTATCCTGATGTTTACTGCATGATGACGTAGTTGGAAGGATCAGGAAATTGGCCAATGGCATACATGGCTGTGGAGAAGACAAAATGTGCTTTCCTTCTTAAGATTGCAGAAAGGTCAACCTCAGGGCATGCTTTTAATTCTGTTTTTTGTCTTTTGTTCATGATATGCTGTTGCTGCTTGTGTTTTCAACATTAGTGATGTTGTTTTGGCAGCTTGCAGAAACGATGGGGTATGATGTGTGTGGCAAGCAAGGATGAAGTGAATGTACTCATGGCAGGATATGCATTTTCCCTTAGAATCTTGCATGAGAGGGATCCAAGTTTGCTAAAAAAACCTAGTGAGGATGATCTTTTGGATGACTATTTATGCGTGAAATTTGCTTTTTTTTTTTTAGTACTGCACTAATGTTGGGGTTATTTTACTTGCTGTAGTTGGAAATGTTCAAACGAAAGACATTTCACCAGTTAAGAAGGACCTTCTCCTATGCAGTCGACATTCTAGCATGCTTAACGGTTTTCAGGGTCTTTATCCTATGTTTGGGCCAGTTGTACGGTGAGGATCCATTTTCCTATTATTTGACTTCCATGTTTTATTGTTTTGTTACTAATCCTATGCTTTATTTTGTGAAGGCTCGCAAAACGATGGGTTTCTTCACATCTATTTTCTGCAAATTTAGTGGATGAGGCAATCGAGTTATTGGTAGCATACTTATTTTTGAAGCCTTTCCCATTTCACGCTCCATGCTCTCGGGTCACTGGGTTTCTGCGGTATGCTTGCAGTGCCTCTTCTTTGCAATGGTGTAATTTCAGCTCCTATACATATGTAGGTTGAATGCCACTTTATTTTTTTTGAAAATGTGTTCAATTAGGTTTCTCTTTATACATGCAGGTATTGTTGAATACCTTTGAGTGCTTGCTACATTAATAATTTAACACCTATCTGTTTGTCTAGTATCCAGTTACAGTTGTTGGTATATAGGTATTTACCTATTTTGGATGAGTCCAATGGGAAGTGCTCCTTGACTGTCAATATGATATTTAAGCATTGCTTTCTTCAATGCACAATATTCGGGATTTGGCATTAACTTACATGATCTCTTGTTACAAATGTAGTTGCATCTGGGTAGTGATTGTGTTCGACCCAATGCTGTTCTCCTGCAATGTTCCCCCCAGCCTAGAAAAACACGTAAGGGGGGCATTTCTTTGACCCCCAATTTTACACATATCCTCTCCTCATCTCAGTGAACCATCGAACTATTTAGTTATTTATTTTTCGTTTTAAAGAAAAGGCGTGCAGAAAAGTTGTTTCTATTTAAGAGAGAAAACATAATGAACATACGCGATCCATTTGATGGAAAAATATATATTGACCTTTAAGAACTCAAAATCATTTTTTTTTTAATTGTGGATTATTTGTATGCTTTCTAAATTATTTGGTCTCAAACATATCTCTTTAAGATGATTTCTTTAGGGTTGGATGTAGGTTGGTCTACCATTCTTGGGAGGGTGAAATCCTATATCCATATGTATATATATATGAAGTTAGAACTTTGGAGAAATGCTCTGGAATCTAAAGATTTTAAAATTAGCCTGAATAAGACAAAATGTATAGAATGGAAGTTTAGTAATAATAGGAGTAAAAACGAGGAACTAGTTAATTTTGTTGACCAAGAAATACCAAGAAATACCTAAAAGAGATTATTTTCGATATCTTGGGTGGATAATCTACAAGAATGGAGAGATTGCAGAAGATGTCACGCATAGAATCAGAGCTAGGTAGGCGAAGCGGAGATGTTAATCTGGTGTTTTATGTGATCACCGCATATCAATGAAAACTAAAAAGGAAGTTTTATAGGATGGCTGTCTGCTGTATGTGACTATTGGGCGGTCAAGAAACAACATGTCCATACAATGAGTGTAGCTGAGATGAGGATGTTGAGATGGATGAATTCAGAATGAATAGGTGATAAGATGATGGAAAGTAGACTTAGGTGGGCTGGCTATGTGCAGTGTAGACCTAATACAGCATTAGTTAGGAGAGACAATTTGGTTCAAGTGGAAGGCTCTAAAAGGGCATGGGAAGGCCCAAAAGGCATGGATGGAAGTAATGAGAAGAGACATAGTGACTTATGGTTTGACTGAGAGTATGGCCCTTGATAGAGCATAATAGCGGAATAGGATTCGTGTAGCCACCCCCAAATAGTTTGGATAAGGCTCGGATGATATATATAT
>NW_006497648.1:675353-701353 GCF_000471905.2 Amborella trichopoda
CGTACGTACGTACGTACGTACGTACGTACGTAGTAGTAGTAGTAGTAGTAGAGAGAGAGAGAGAGAGAGAGAGAGAGAGAGAGAGAGAGAGAGAGAGAGAGAGAGAGAGAGAGAGAGAGAGAGAGTTTTGGTAATGCAATTCTTTTAGGATGTAAAATGTGTGAATCAGTGTTTAGAAACTCGGCTGAGGCGAGTCACCCGAGTCATGCACAGGGCCAAAAAGCCCTAGGAAAGATAAAAAAAATAAAAATGGAAATTAAAATAAAGGTAAGAAAAGTAAAATAAAGTCAAAAGAAAACATTAAATAGTCGAAATAAGCTTTAAGAAGTACCAAAAAAATGCATGTAAGAAACACTGATTGTTAAGGATATTTTAAAAATCTAAAAAAAGAAGAAAAAGAAGTAAAAATAGGGATTGTGGGAAAAAACACTCGCCAAACTTTGCCAAAAACATCAAAATCATATACAACAAAAGTCAAAATCATATACAACAAAAGCTCTGCAATTGTTTTGTTTTTTTTTTTCCTTTCGAGTGCTTTGTTTCTGCCTGCTACTCCTTCTAACAGCAGGATCTGAAGGGGATTCTTTCTTTGTCCACTTTGATTATGTCCTCACTGGTGAGTCGATCAATCTCAATTTCCCCCCTAAAGACCATGTTCTGGGGGCAGATGGAGGAGGATTTTATGCGAGCTCATCGAGCTTCTGACCTGTCCCTTGGTGGGACATTGATCTAGATATCCCTGCTGGTGCTGGGGAGGAGGCTCTTCCTGGAAGGGGGCAATTTATATACCATTTATGTGTTTTTCATAAATTTTTTAGATTTTTAAAATATTTATGATGTACCCCGACTTGGGGGAACTCGGCCTCGCCCATGGGGCGAGTCCTAGTAACTTGGGGCTTGGCCGAGTTTTGAAACGCTGTTGTGGATTCTTTTCTTCCCTTTCTTTTAGAAGCGAATACATCATGTTTGGTAGAATGTTGAGTTGGTTTCCTTTTCTTCTTTTGCAGAAAAGGAAGCGAGAAGGTGGTGATGAAGAGGGTAGGATGGTTGACAAGCTAAGGTGCATAGGTGAGGTTGGGAAGGGGTTTGTTAAGAGCGTTCATGTTCTTAAAATCCCAAGGTCCTAACCAGTAATGGGACAATATGCATTCATACGAGTCATTGATGCATTCTTAAAATTTGGCCTAATTTATGTTATCAGGGATCCACGTATCATGGAAGTTTTGGTGATGGATTCTTAAAATTTGGCCTAATTTATGTTATCAGGGATCCATGTCTCATAGAAGTTTTGATTCCCATCCTTTAAGGGATCCCAGAGATGTGTAATATTTTTACCTACGTTACCTATGGGAACGGATAGAATTTGAGTTTTCCTTCACATTTTTTTTTTCCTCCCAATTTTCCAAAATCTCAGTACAGTGCAATGAGCGAAAAACCTCTAGGTCATTTCTCCTTGTATTTCAATCAATATCTTTGAACACTTCCAATAAATGTATCTCTATTTCTTACTCCAATTAATTCCTAGACATTCATTTGTAAAAGTGTACATCCATATTGTGTTTCTCGTGAAATTTCCAATCTCTTATTTTAGTTTGGCATTAATTATTTTAAAAGTAGAAATATTGGTAATTTAAGATCTTAAGTATTTTTATTGTAAGTAGTTGTCCCTAATTAATAAATAGGTATTTTTAAGAAAAAACTGAAAATCCAGTTATTTTATTATGGTAGGATTTTTTTTAATAAAAATGGAAAAAAGCGTAATTAAAGAATGTTGAAGAATGTTTTATGTTGTTTTGTTCTTATTTTTTTAATTTTTATTGTTTTTTACATTGACCATCCATGATGAAATTTTTAGGTCATTTTCGATAGAGAAAAAAAATTTAAGTTTAATGTCGGTTTGACCTTGTGAAGTTCTTGGAACTAAGGTCGGTCCAGCACCCCAGGCGTTGCACGGGGTATAAGATAAGTTTTCTGTATTTGATTGAGGGGAGTATTTCGTCCAAAATGACTTTAAAAAATTCACTTGGGTCATTGTAAAACAAAGTAGTTGCAGGTTTCCGATGCGAACGATAAAATATACATTTTTGTGGTGGAAAGTCGGGGGTTGTGTGCAAATTTAGTGAAGGGGTTTACATAATTTTCCCCTATTTTATTTCAGATTATCTTATTCGAAATGGGCATTAACTATATTTAAAGGAATGGTTGTAAAAATTGTCATATAATAAGAGCATTTGTAAGAATAGTTGAAAAATCGTGTGATTTACATATCATGAATTAGATTAAAATAAAGCAAAATAATTTTTTGAGAATTATCGTTGTTTAAAAGCGGCCGATTTTTAAAAAATCGGCCGACTAACTCGGGATCGATCATTGGCCGATCTCGATCTGGCCCGATTCCAACGATCATGTATATATATTTTTTTCAGTACACTAATCCGACTAATCGGCATTAATTGGCACTAATCCGCGATTTGTTCTAAAAATCGGCCGCTAAGTACACGGTTACATTGCATTGTTTACAAAGTTGTCTTTATAACATTTTTTTATATATTTCTCTTTATTTTTCTTGTCCTTATCTTTTAATTTTTTTATTTAAGATTTTATATATTATTATAAATTTTTTATTTGTAAATTGTAGGGTTTGTCGCCTTGGGCAAGTAGACACAGACGCACTAGAGTTGGTTGGGCGCAGCAGGGTGCCAAGCTTGTAAGTCCCTCACAGGGGATGTAAAATTTATTCCTTATTCATCTGATTTGATATTCAATCTAATACCTACACTACCAACCCCCAGAGGGGCACATAAACATAGATATGAGAGAGATGAAATTTTATCAAAGTTGTCACAAAAGAGACTAACAATTTTATATTTTACCTATATTTTTAATTGAATTTCAAAATATTAAAAAAAAAAACAAACATGGTCTTAAGTTGAAATATTATAATATTTTATAATATTATATCATATCATATTATATATTATATATTTATATTTATTTTATTAATGTAATTTATATTGTATAGTATATAATATTAATATATATATTTATTATATATTGATCACTGAAAAAGTGTTGTTTCAAGTGCCTGATTATTTTTTTCGAAACCTAATTATGCTTATAATATTTATTTTTTTGCTTTTATTATGTGACTATAAAAAAATAATAATGCAAATTTTAAGCCTAATTTTTTGGTTTTTTTTTTGAGTTTTTTGAGATTTTTTTACCAAAATTACATTTTTTAGAAAAAATCAGAGCTTTAATTGGCCAATCTAGTCGAAATCGGTTGGACTATTTGGATCGGGCCAGGACCGACTAGTTGGTCCGATCCGTTGTTTTGAACACCGAAAAAAATATAAAAGATTGCAATAGATATCGTAAATTAAAATGGGCAATCAACACAGGTCCCATTAGGTAGTTTTGCCTCGCTACCAAAGCAAAGCCAATTGAACAGTTGGCCATTGGGAAATTATAAAAAATATTTTTATTATTTTTTTAAATTCACAGTACCATTTTTTTTAAAAAAAATTATGTCCATGTTTAGTTTATTGGGGTCTTTTTTAGTTTTTTTCTAGCATGAAATGCCCGACATAGGCACAAGCCTATTAAAATGGTAATAAAGGCGCCCAAGGCACCCCCATTGAATAGCCAATGACATCAAAGCCTTATTAGAGCCGTGGTGGTTCATCGTAGCTCCAATAGGGCTGTGATGCTCAAGGGGTTCCTTGGTCCTTTAGGTGCTTCCCTTGATGTCCCAAGCGGACATATGGCTCCACGGCCAAAGAAGTTAAAAGGAAAAAATACAAAAAAGAGTTAACAAAGCAGTCAAAGGAAAAATTACAGAAAAGAATTTGAAAAGCTGAGTATGAACATATATTTTAATAAAATAATTTGAAATATTGGGAACATGTAGTTTAAAAAATATTTGTATGGTTTTGAAAAATAAAGATAGTTCTGATAATTTCTGTAAACAACTAAAATCTTTCTAATTTTTTTATTCAATTTCACAAATCCTATCCAGACATGCACTAATCGTTTTATTGAGAAATACATTCGTGGTCATCCAAAATTTTGCGCATTTCTCTGCTCTTACCTCTAAAGCCCGATGTGAGTTGGAAATTAAGTCCCTCAATAGTATTTCGGTCTAGCGAAAAGATATTCTGCACCTTTGGGAGTATATTATCCGTTTATTCCCTTGGGTAAAAACTCACTTAGAATTAGTTTGAGGATCCCAAATTTTGGGGGTATGAGATCTTTAATACATAGATTAACCTTAATACTTTTTTTTTTTTTTCTAATTGCATCCTTCAAGCATTTGAAAAAAAAAAAAAAGTTTCAAGATTGAATAAAAACTATCTGAATGTTTAGAGGGTGAGATATAAGTGCTAAAAAGCTCAAATTTTATTCATTTTTAGAATAATCATGTAGTGATTATAAGGTGATTACAATATGGTTACCAAGATTTCATATTGAAAATGTAAACTTAAGAGGTAGTAGGAATAAATATGCTCCCTCGGGACCATAGTGTACATGCTCGTCTAGTACTGGTGGAGACTTGGAGAGCCTCAGTCGCCTGTGTTCTCCGGTGAGAGATGAGAGAGTGAGTGGTACTGTGCTTTAGCTTCTCTTGCAATTCTAGAGAGAGAGAGCTCGTTTTCTTCTCTCACTAACCTTGAAACGGATATCCATGGCTGTTATTTCTTGTTCAATTGCTGGAGGGTTCCATATTCCTGCCGCCAAGATTAAGGGCTGGTTTTATTCCTTCACCCACTCCTTCCACCACTGTCAATTAAGCTTTGCTCCAAATGTTCGCTCACTCTCTCTCTACAACGCCCATAATCGTCCAAGGCCAGTCTCTCTCCGGGCTTCGTCATCTTTCGACATTGTTCCCCCGCCCATCGACGACGACTTACATGTACTCTCTCTCACTTTGTCTGTGTAATTCATCAGGCCTTGTTTGGATTTGGAGGCTTGTTATCTCACATTTGTCATTGTTTCGATTTCTATAAGGCTTAGGTATCTTTTTTTTATCCTTTTCAGCTTGAGTTTCTCTCTCTTGGTTATCATGATGAGCTTGAATTTCCAGATTATTCTGTGAATTTAGTAGTTGGTGTGTTTCATTTTTTTTATTACTTCTGCTTCTCACTTCCAATCCGAGTATGGATTGCAGGTTATTATTACATGTAAAGATGATAATGTTATTCTTCAATTAAATCTTGTCTGGGGCTGAATTTTTGCAATCACGATAATGAGGTTGAGTTTAAGAGAGTTCAACATGAGCTTGAAATTTGGCAACTTCTTAATACTATTGTGATATCTGTGTTATTTCTATTCCTTTTTTTTGTTTTTGAAATTAGTGTTTGATTAAGTAAGAAATATGCAAATGCAAAATTTTGACAAGTTCGATTGGAGTCATTCTTTTAACATCAGAATCACGATTTGCGATCTGTATTCCCAAAATTAATTCGATGCAATCCTGTTTTTTTATAGGATGTAATGGTTGCTGAGGGCGCAAAACTGTTAGAGGATGGCATTGTGGAAACTTTTGGAAATGACGAGGTGGCGATGAAAGCGGTTGAGGATGGTGTTGCGGTAAGTTTCTTTCATGGTTTTGGAACCCCTCCTCTTATGTGGACTTATCAATGCATAGTTTGTGGGGCATTGCTTTCGTGTATCTTCTTGACGTTGAATTGTTCTATTGTTGTTTTTGTTAGTTCAAAGGAGAAGAATAATTGGTCAATGTTGGAGAATTTGAGTTATAGATTGATTGATATCAATCTGACAACGTTTCAAATTTTTTGTTTGTAACAGTCTGTTAATTAGCCCTATTAGTAGCCACTGATGATCAAACCCTTCTTTTTCATGTTCCAATAAATGGTGGGAGTCGGCAAATCCCACTAACCTTGGAATATTTTTCGGTTGAGCACAATGCTTACTATGGGTACTACAAATTACTTTTTTGCTGAGGCAGAAACTTTGTAGACCCAGGTAGTTGATGTTTTAATTCCTGAGTTAATGGTGCTTAAATATTGTTCCATAGGGTGCAGAAACTTCTTGATGTGTTGGTGTGTACTGTGTACTGTATACTTACCACAAAAAAAAAGAAAAAAAGAAAAAAGAAAAAGAAACATACATTGACGTTTAAATGTTTTCCGCTCAGTACTTTGACAATGCATTCCATCTGTTCTTTTTCCCTTGATCGACTATGGAACATTCATAAATTTAGTATTGTTTCCTGTTAATTTCTGTTTTCCATCAAGGGTTAAAAGTTTACATCTTTCAAATGTTGTTTACTAGAAACTAATGGAAAGTTCAAAACATCTTTTGCTTTTCTTTCCTTGGGGTAGCTACACATGTTTTCAAAATATTAAATGAGTTTGCAATGCTTGTGATTTTCCTGCTATAAAATACACACACTACATGATTGCTTTGGGCCTGCACATGTGCTTGGTTTACCTGCACATAAAAGCGGCATCACTATCTGTTCATTTGGCATTTGTGGCTCTTTCTACTAAAAGAGCAGATAAGCCACCATTTGTAACCTCATGGTGTATGCTACCCATTCCTCTGCATGAACAGTTTACCACCGCAGCTGTGATGTGGATATGCTCGTTGTGATTTGCAAACACTATATTGTCAGGTTATGTGACTTGGAAAATTGCCACACATGATTTGCAAGTCATGTCTTGCTTTATGTGACTGTCTCGTTTGTTGCTGAAGAAAATATGCTTATTATTCAGAAAGGTAGGTGTGCAAACAAATAATTTTTTGGACAGCAAAAGACTATCACCATAAAAGTTGGAGCACTATTTCTTGAAGAAATTCTCTTTCATGTAGGAGTAGCAATATACATTCAACCCTATTGATTCCCTACCATCTCCTTGAGGTCCTGGTCTACCCCTCCTAAGTTATGTGTTTGGCTCTAGTTTGAATAGAACACCTTGCAGTTGAAAGATCTCGTCCTTGGCCTTTGCCACATTGTTGACTACGATGTTATTCCAGTGCTGTCCTTCATGAGGGATAAACGTTATCCGATGGAGCACATAGGGTGACTTGCTCAACTTATATGTACCTTCGTCTTTGCTTTGAGGAATATTCTCGTAGTAATATTTGATGGACTTACTTCCATTTATAATTGGGAATACTGATAGGATGTTTACATGAAAGTGATATTACTTTCAAAATAGACAATGTTTAAGTGGATTACATGCTCTCTGAAAAAAATTCTCTTTGTTTGTTGCAACAAATGAGATGTCTCCTTTCATTCCTTGGCCTTTTCATGGCCTTTTCATGCTATATAAAGTTATGAAAGACAGAAAAGTATTTCCTTGACAAGTGGGTTTTCTTCTGTTTTTTATTCTTGTGTTGTTCTTTTGTAGGTTGTGGACCTTTCCCATTTTGGTCGGATTAGAGGTATGTTGTTCCTATTATTCACTAGTTATTAGATTGTAGAGAAACTGCAAATTGGTTTTAGCTCGTGGAGTAGCTTGTAGAGTAGTTATATTTGCATTTTGTCCCAATTGGGAGTGGCAATGGGCTAGGTGGCCTTGCCCGGCTTTACTGGCCCAAAAAACTAGGGCATTGGCCAAAAAATGTGGCTTGACGGCCAGGCCTGCCCTGGGCCCAGGTCCAAGACAGGGCCGGCCCTGTTTGGCCCATCCCTTATTTCTTTAGCTTTTTTGGTTTGATTTCTTTAATTTTATTTAGCCCGTCAGTGCCGGCCTCAGCCAAGGCCTTTGCGGCGGGTCCGGTCTCGGCGGGGGCCCTCAGGGGACCAGGTTTGTGCTAGGTCCAGGGCTGGCCTGGCCCAACTTGGCACTTTGCCAGCCCTAATCCCAATTTTATGTTTTGCAGTTCAAAACTTTTGCTTACCCACCCAGAAAAAAAAAGAAAGAAAAGAAAAGAAAAGAAATTGAGGCTCCTTCTCACTAGTTGTTTAAATGTCAAGTCATCTTTGATCTATAATGCACTTCAATACTCACGGACATGTTCACCTAAAATATCTTTCTGTTGATATGGATGCTACTCGTGTTAATATGTTGCGTAATCAAATTGCTACATTTGTCCATCCTAGGAAGAGAACTGCATTGATCCATTTCATTTGTACGTTTTTGCCTGGATAAGACGCTTAATGTGCATCAATTTTAGAACTGTGAATACATGTTTTTTAATCCAAAACACACTCTCTCATCCTTAGTATATTTTTTTTCTCTGGATTTTCTCTTTGCTATTTATTTATTTATCGCAAAGAAAAGAAAGCTTCATCAGACTGAGATCTTTCTTCTTTGGATCCCAAAGGCATTCTGAAGCAGTGAAGCTCTAATGCATTAGAATTTAGATGTGCTATAATATTCTTATTTGCATTTTTTCTGCTTTTCTGCCATGCATGACGTTGCATCTAACATAGTTACTGGGGAAGATAGAATTCAGTTTCTGCATAACCAAAGCACGGCAGATTTTCAGGTTCTAACTGAAGGACAGGTGAAAAGGAACTATGCAACTTCCCTCATTTCACTCTATTATTGTAATATCTTTTGCTGTGGATTGGCATTTATTACTGATATTAGAGATTTCAAATTTAGCATGCAGGGATGTGAGACGGTTTTTGTAACACCAACAGCTCGTACAATTGACATTGCTAACGCTTGGGTGATGGTAAATTTGTGCAGGGATTTTGGTTCATCTTTTTCCTTTTCACTTCCTTTATAGAATATTGATGAGTTATAGCTTATAACTCTTCTTTCACCTTGAACATTTAATTTACTACCATATTGTTCCTTGGCTCGTACTTTGTTAAATGTTGTAGTCCATTTGGTTGCAGAAAAATGCGATAACATTGCTAGTCTCACCAACAACTTGCAGCAGCATTCTTGGAATGCTTGAAAAGTAAGTTCGATCTTCTTTGCTTTTCATATTTCAGATTAAATGATCCTTAAGATACCTTTTTCTTCATTTATCCATCATAATTATTTTATGAAGATGTTTATGGGTTGTCCATATGTGGCCTTTATGAAATGCTGGCTGTTATGCTTAACTATATTAGAAGAGATCTCTGGATGAGGAATGATTAGGTAGAACTGTTTCTACTGACTTGGACCAGCCCAACGCCATCCAAACCCTGTCTGATTGATGGATGAATGGTATTGGAGAGAAAATAAGGCCTATCAGAACATGACCTGACCAAAGCAGTTGGTCCCATTCTCTCTCCTACTGGGTGCATCCATCATTCAGACAATGTTAGGTACATCGCTACAATAACTGTTTCTCTTTTTGGAATGTTCAGATTTTCAACTGTTAAATTGAACCTGATTATCTAAGAGATGAGCTGACCTTGAGATTTTTGTTTCTACATGGTCTAGTTTGACATGAGTAGCTAAATTCTCTCTTATTTTGATTATTTTGTGCTGAGATGCTTATTAAGTAACTAAAGAGTGGAGGGAGTTGATGAGAAGTAACATTTTTTATGGCTTTTTCCCATGTCCTCTGGTTTAGGTACATTTTTTTTACTGACAAGGTGGAACTTCAAGACATCACCAAAAAGACATGTTTTTTTACTCTGATTGGACCTAAAAGCATCCAAGTAAGCTCTTTGATTTGCATATCCGAGCTGTTGGATCTAGTTAATTGATTATTTGGGTTGGGGTGTTCTTTTTTCTTTGTTTTTGTACTGAACAAGCTTTCTGAGCTCTTCTATTGTACATGAATGAAGGTAATGGAGGATCTGAATCTTGGTGACCTTGTTGGAAAGCCATACGGCACACATCTTCACTATAACGTAAGTTTTAATTGATAAGAACCTATTATTTAACTTTATTAGATGATGGTGTTGTAAAATTATTGTATCTGTGAGGTCAAATGTTGATTGTGATGCAGGAAGGAGATGTGCGAAATTAAATCCACCATTTTCCTGAACCTTAAATAAGTAAAATCAGCAATAATGGAGGAAAACATGGTTGTAAATCAAGCCAAGAGGATAACTTTCGTCTTTCATAAAATAAAATTCATTCCAAATAACATAAGCCTCCAAAATTTGACATCCAGCAGTTTATAAACCTATGAAACTCTAAAATTAACTTGAGACCCAAGTAAACATTTAATACTCTAAAATACCCCTAAGCACGTGAGTAGTACTCATGAACAACAACATGAAGATCACCTGTGAAAAGTACCTATATATAGTAATCAGTATTAGTAAATAAAAACTATAAAAAACTCCAGAATCCCTAAAAAACTAAAAAACCCTAGAAATATATCCTAAATCTAAACCTATAGTATTCATCATTTGAAATTGAATAAAAATTAAAAATAAGAATAATTTTGCCCTCCATCATTCTCCCCTGGTTGAAATGTACTAAGAGGAATTCGGCATCAAAACCATCTTCTTCAACCTTCTTTTTCTTTGCTGGCTCAAATATTATTGGTGGTAAAAGGAATTCCTTAAGAAATGGATCCTGATATGTATAAACTGCTATTGAAAATCGTGTAGGAAATTTTTTTTTTAAAAAAAATCCTATAGGAAACTTTAAACCCAATTTTTTGGTCTTTAGAGGTTATGTTGACATCTATTTCATTACTTTTCGAAATAAGGCCACAATTTGCTATTTATGAGTCGACTACACTTCTGTTGTGCTATTTTGATTCCAATGCCCTAAATCTCTTGAATGCTCCACCTCTTTGATATCCTTGAGATCTACATTTTTATCTTCGTCAAAGATTGGTTAAACCACAAAATCTTGATCATCATTCTAGATTAGATTTCCTACAAGATCTTGTTCTTTATCTACATATATATTAAAGATTGTTAACAGAGCCCAATCTACATTGTGCTGATTTTTGATACAAACTGCGTTAAAAATAAGAATCTCCTTCAAATAAAAACCCCTCAAGTGATGTTCCCCATGCTTAGGTTTTCTATTACTTTTCTTTTCACTTGACTCTTCATGTGGAGTATGGAGATGAAAGGGTGGTACTCGACATCTTATTAGGCTGAAAGATCATCGTCTTGCTAATGAGTGATGCTCGTAAACTGTTGTGCCAGCTGCCGAATTTGCTTTTTAAGTTCCTTAATTTTTTCATCTCTAGGATCTCGAAGTGGATCTGCAAAACCTCCCCTTCCACGGGCCCTTATTGCTACTATGTGTTCACTGAAATCACAAACCCTAGACAAATAATCAACAAAAACTCGCTGAAAACAGTAAAATCTGGCTGATTTGGCAAAACTTGACCGAAAATCACAAAATAGAGGTTTTCAGGGAGTTTTGCTCACTAGATTGCACAGATTTGGATTTGGGGGTTTAGAGTGTCCCCCAAAACCGTTTTCCCCCCTTTTTAGGGGGGGGGGGGAAATGTCTATTTTGATCATAGCAAAGGGCATTTTTCCACCCTCTGCAACCTGCATCGAGGCGGCACCTAGGCAGCCACCTTGACTGTAGCGCCTTGCCCGCCTAGGTGGTGCCCAGACTCAAGCCACCTAGGTTCTGCCTAGGCGATTGGCCGCCTAGGCTGCCAAGCGGCCGAATTTTCGAACATTGGATACTACATTAACTTTCAAGAAAAAAGTAAGTAAATGATAAAATATTTACTTTCTTTATGGACCATCGTTTTTCAATGATCGTTCTATTTAATCTGCTCCACTTCATCTTTATTACTTCAAATTCATATCTATCCTCGCTATTGTGCCTTTTGACGTGAATTGGCTCCACGAAGCAATGGGTGAACTTTTCTACAACACGGTGATGTTGCACATCTCTGAAGTTATTGTACACCATAAAAAATCATCCATATCATCATCTTTCTCCACTAATCTCCATAACCTTATTCCAGTTACACCTTTGTTAGGAACTCTTATGGCTCATAACTCTATCCCTGTTATAGCTTAGGATGATCAAACAAATGAACATTGCTCATCAGTCAAAAGATGGTTGAATTGGATTTCCTCCACATCCTGAATAAAAACTTGTCTTATTGAATAAATGGTTGAGACCTACTTTGTTCTGGAGTGTATCAAATTAAATAAAAAAGAGGATTATATGTTTTCTTTTTTGCATATTTTCCTTCCGTATAGAAGAACTTTTCATTTTCTTCATTGTCTACAGGTTAATGGGATGCCAATAACTGCTGGAGTGGGCAATGTTTTATCAGAAGATAGTTTCTCCCTGATGCTGTCACCGGCCTCTGCTGGATCCGTGTGGAAGGTTCTTTTGAGTCTTGGTGCAGTTCCCATGGGGGCTAATGTGTGGGAGAGATTAAGAGTCATACAAGGTCAGCTATCTTTTAATTGTGTAACTTGGTTTTATTTTTACAATAATTCTTTTGAGTGCTTGAATATCTGCTTGATTTGTAAGATTGAACTGATGATCCATGGATTTATAATTTCCATGGATCTGTTCAGATGTGGAAGTACACTTTTTGCCTGCCCCCTAAATTCTTTTGATATGTTTCTGAAAATTGTACATGATTTAAAATTTAAATTAAAAATTAGAGAAAATTTGACCCACTGTAATTTAGAGAAAAAGTGGGAAAAAGATACAAGAATCGTGCCATTGAGTGCCAAGCCAGGAAGTTTAATAACCTTTTAGAAGTCAAAGTGGGGAGTCTAAGATGCAACTTATTGGGAAATGACAATATCATGGGACTGTAGGCATCCATATATCTGGATTTGTGCAGCTATTTTTTATCTCACTTCTGAATTTGATTCTTCAATTTATTTTACATTTAATTTCGGAATATGACACTTTCCTTGAAGATCTTATGGACTTTATTTTCCATCTTATTTTTCTTCATTTACATCTCTCTTGTAGAAAGCTCGAGCAATTATGTCGGAGTTGCAATATGTTCCAATTTCTCAAATAAATTGTGATATGACCACCACCCAAAGAGATAATAATCAATGATGTAATAAACTGCTTAAATTTTTTTGTTATTTTTTGTTTAGTTTCTCCGAGATGTACACCGATCTTACCATCAAATGAAAAAAGTTATGAACTGATCTTCGAAGAATTCATTCTGGTACAGCATATTTAGTGTACTAATGCTAATTATACAGGAAGGCCTTCTCCTGGAAAAGAGCTCACAAATGAATTTAATGTCCTCGAAGCCTGCCTCAGGAAAGCTGTATCTCTAAATAAAGGTACCATTTTTCCTTTCTGATGAATGACAAATTCTTCGTTAATATTATATAAAAACTGACAAGGTAGTAAAGAGCAAAAGTCTAGAAGACAAAAAAAAACAACAAAAACAAACAATCCCCTAATTCTGTAATCATGAAACTATCTGTTGGGGGGTTGGCCTTTCTAGGTAAATGGATGAACTTGGTAATATTTATATATTCAGAGCTATGCCTCCTAATTCCCTCAACTGTTCCTTGCTGATGACATCATGGAACATCTAACTTACCCCAACACCATCTAATGACCTTGAAAGAATGTCATTAGAGTCACTCTCAAAACCATATAATGACTTGAGAAACATGTCTTCATGTGGAAGCCTGTCAGCCTGTCTTCATCATGTTTTTGCAGTTACCTTGTGTTTCATGCTTTTGTCCTTTTTTGATAGAACTGAAAGAAAAATAATCTACAAAAGATATCTTTGATGAGGAAAACTCAATGGCAGCAAAAGATTGCATAATCCAATACTATCCCTAGGTTCAACCAAATTTGAGGAAAATGACAATTTGTCTCGTGTTGGGAGATGAGTTGGTGTAAGATTCTGGGTTCCTCACTGTTATCTGAGAGGTTAGGCTGCATTCAAAGGACTGGCCAAGAATGTTTCAATTCTGGGTTGAACTAATTTGGTTGTATTTTGTCAGGATGCTATAAAGGACAGGAGACCATCGCAAGGCTTGTCACCTATGATGGAGTAAAACAAAGGTTGTGGGGGATTCGTCTGGATGGCCCAGTTGAACCAGGAAGTGCCATTATTGTAGAGGGCAAGAAGGTACCTTCTGTACCTTTTCTGCTTAATTTCTAGATGGGAAAGCTGAAAATTCTAACTAAATCCCAAGAGATCCAGACCTCTACGCTATGGCTCTCGCGTATAGTTTTCAGTTTATTTTCTCTTGAATGCTTCAAAATGTTACTGATATTGAACAGGTTGGAAAGCTTACTAGTTATGTGGTTGGAAACCAAAATGTGGAGCATGTGGGTCTTGGCTACGTGAAGAGGCATGCAGGTTCAGAAGGGAGGGAAGTGCTTGTTGGGGATGTTCGAGGTGTCCTAGTCGATGCACCTTTCTTGCGTCAGTCTTCCCATGTGAACCAGCATATTTCCTGAGCATTGATAAACCATGGTTTTATAATGTTTATAGATTCCCTTACCTTTAAAATGATGTAACAATTTTTTTAAAACTAGCTCCCAATCATTTTTTAAGAGCACCAATTTTAAACGTGTTGACTAGGTATGAGAGCATACAGATCCTCTGCTATTCTCAACCGATTATAGTGGCATAATTGTATATACTGCAATTACTTTCGCGTTTACCATGTACAAAACATATGTTTGTTTACCCGAGATAAAAAATAGCACGACTTAACTATGCTGCTTAAGTGATGCCCAACAATTAAGTTGATAAGTGAGCCAATAATATCTATAATATCCAGCAGTGCGTGTATGTGTTGTAGTAAATGCAGCAATCTATCGAGTGTGTGTGGGGGCTCATGCATGAGAATGTCTGTGTGATATGCACTTTCACAAGAACAAGCATATTATGCCTTTTCTATATTGTTTTATGTGTGCCCTGTAAGCATACGAGTATGCAATGTTGACATATAGTAAGAACAACGTTTTTTGTCAATATTTTTATTTTTTCAATATTAGATTACTTAACGAAATGGTAATGGGTCTGGTCCAATTAAAATTGATGCAACTGCTGACAATTTGATCGGATTTTAAAAATATAAAAAAAAATATAAACAATAGTTTAAAAATTATGTAATACTTTTGTTGAACCGATTGAAACTAACAGGTTGGACCTGTTAAAATCGGTCAAACACTGATTGATTAATTTATTACTAAATGTGATATTTATTTTAATCAGACTGGCCAGTTGGTAGACTGGCCAAACCATCGGTTCCAGTCCGATCTTGAATTAGTGCGTCCACCATAATGCACACTGGTAAAGGTATAACTAGTTTTACTGTCTGAATTAGTAAAGGTCAGAGTCATGGCACTGGTAACTAGGGCTTAACGGAAAAGTTTTATGCTTTTGTGTATTACTTATGAACATAGTTAGCAAGTTTTCGTTTACAACACAATTTTTTTGAAAAAATCTTAGATTTTTTGAAATCAGTTGAGAAGTCCAAGTTTTTCGAAAGATCTTCAAAAAATCATATTTTTTTAATAAAACTGATGTAAATCCGTATTTTTTTCTTTTCAAAAAAACTCCTTTATAATTTTATTTTTTCATTAACTTAATATTATTGAATTTTAGTTTAAAAAGAGTACATTAATAGTGGGATAAAATTAAGAATCTTTATTCAACAAAAAATTCTTTAAAAATTTTACCAATAAGTTCCCTTAAAAAATGTATGAAAAGAATACAAGCAATATATTTTCCAAAAAATAAGATATCAAAACAATCGTATAACTCAAAATAATAGGTAGAGTTAAAATAATACTAATACAATAAAAAATCTCTTTTTTCTTTAATCCCTTAGCATCTTTATAAAGCCAAGAGAGAGATTCAATGTTTCTAATTTAAGCAGCTAGAAATTCATTGTGAGATTCGAATTTGCTTAAGCATTTTGTTGCTTTTTTTATGCTTAGAGAAGTTTAATTATTTTTATATTTTTATTGTTTATTTCATTGGTGTATACAACATAGCATTTTAGATGGATCACTGAGTCCTTGTGTTTTGTTTTAATTGACTGCAATCCTATACTGAGGGTATTTTTTGTTATTTTCTTTGAACAATAATCATGTACCTTACTTTGTAGTTCTTGTTATTTAGTAACATAGTTCTTGTGTTTAATATTATTGTTGGCATTTCATTTTATGCTCCCAATAAATCTATGATTTATGCTCCCAATAAATCTATGATGGGTTTTGTAATGTAGCAACAATGTAAGCATTGTTTTTGGATTTATTAAAGTTTAGATAATAAATTGTCAAGTATCACTCTAATGACACTAGGCAAATTATAAGCTATATTATGTTGTATTTGCATATCCGATGTTTTCACTTTGTTTTCTTTAGCCATATCCGAATAATTCATGATTCTATAACTTTTTTCCTTTGCGATCCATATTTTAACCCAATTTTTTCCTCAACATTTTGAGATACAATCGATATATTACTGATGACAGATTGTTATTCCCTGACTTGCTAAAACCATATTTAAAGCGAAGCTTTTGCTATAAAATTTTTGTAGGAAAAAGTTTATATAAGGTTGACATCTTAAAATATAGAATTAATGTGCATCTCAAAAATCCTTCAAAAAGGCTGGTTTGATATTGGAAAAGCATCTAATTGTGATCATCATGACCTCGAGATGTACAAATGTGGGAAAAAAAAAGATTTCGAGTCCCGAAAATAGTACATTTTGCAACACATCATCTAGACTATCTTTTGTTTTTTTGTTTTTTTTTTAAGATTTTCATATGTTTATAGTTGTGTTTGATTTGAACTATTCTTTAAGTTTAAAATTTTATAATTAGAGATGAAAATAGATATTCACAGCTTCTTAATTGACTCCAAAATTGTGTCTTATGACAAAGTTTGAAAGTGCGCCCTACTTTGATTATTTGAGGTTGCAGCCTTATGCAAATAGATTCGTTTAACTGTAGCACTTGTCAAGAGTTGTGCATTGTATTAATTGTAACCAATGTTAAAAAAACCCATATCGATCGGGTGCATAGAAGATATGGCTTTTAATAGAGCAGAATAATATATCAGGATTCATGTAGTCGACCCCAATTAATTAGAAAGATGTTATGATAACGATGATGATGGTCGGTTAGATAAATTGACCATCTAAGAAACTGATTTCGATAGGCAGATCGTCAATCCGGTCCAGTGCTTCGACCGATAGAATCAGCCAATAAAAAACTAAAAAAAATTAAAACTAAAAATAAGAAATAAAAAAAAGTACCGGATCACCTAGTTCCCTGAAAGAATTGCCAGTTCTATGGGAAACTTGCTAATCCCAATTTCAACTGGGAACTGGAGCAGTTCCTAAACTAGATGGGCCACTTTTAATCCAGATCGGTATTTTTTCAAACATGAATTGTAATGTGTGACACTTTAAGAGTATGCCTAAAGAGGATTATAATGAAAGATGGAGTTTCTATAAGGCCAAGGCTTTATAAAATAAAGCCTCACCTCAAATACTCATATGGAAAGCACTTTTGGCAACGGAGATGTCCATGATGGCTCTAAAATCAATCTCCAACAACGATAATAAAATGTGAAATTGATAAATAATATAGATCTTGTGGATCTATAAACACTTATTTTTAGGGCGAATGGACGGTCTAGATAATTTGTTACAATTATTTATGGAGCTTGAAATCCTAATTTTTTTACAATCGTAACCTTCAAGGCTAGATGATCGATGTAAAGGTTTCCAATGCTTGAATTACAATTTTCGATGAGTTATAAGGTGAGACTTTACTTATTTTGATAGAGAGGATAACAATCAAAAAGGAAAAATGGGGTGATCTCATTAAAAAAGAAACGAGCTTGTATATTATGAGATCATTTACCGTCATTTTATTTATTGATATGGTGACCTTTTAACATAGTTACAAGGAGGTCACAATCACTCCTACCCATTAGATATCTAATTTGATAGCTCGAGCTGTCCCCAATTTCAAAAAATATTTTTGAGCTATAGTTCTTGTCAATGTGTCAATAACACATTGACAAGTTACAACTACCCAATTTAAAATAGGGTACGGTTTGTATGGAACTTAGGCTCTAAACAATCAAATTACAGCCTACCTTCAAATAGTGTCAAAAAATGTGGTTTCAATATTGGAAATCTTTGTAATAGCTTTAAAATATATTTTTATTTTTAATTATAAAATTTAAAGCTTTAAAAATAGTATAGATGAAGTAGATCTATGAAAACTTAAAACTCTTGAAAATTGACCTTCTAAAATGTGTTACAAGATGCCTTTAAACTTGAAATCTATTTTTTTTTCATGGCCATACATCTTGATATCGAGATGATCAAATTGAGCATCAAAACAACCTCTTTTAGTAAAAAGTTTTAGGTAGACTCTAATTTGATTATTTAGAACATCGGCTATATATAAACTTTTCCCTTTAAAATGATAAATAGAAGTGATCGTGAGTGCCCCTCTTTAGTGAAGGACTTCCTTGCTCTACACTTAAAAGTCAAAAAGATTATGCAAGTGAGAGAAGGAATGAGGCGAGAGCGAGAGAGAGGGTTTCTACGTGCACGTCTTTTTTCTTCTCTTATTAGAGGACTAGTATACTGTATCTCAATCTTGAAAATCAAATTTAACGGTGATCCATTGGTCGTGCGCCATTGGGACATTATTGGGTTCCCAGATAAACCAAGTTATTTTCGCTAGGAAATAAAAAATGGCCCAGGAAACAGAGGAGAGCAGCAGGATGAGAAGAGGGGAGAGATGGTCTCTCAATGGGATGACTGCTCTTGTCACTGGTGGCACCAAAGGAATTGGGTCTCTCTCTCTCTCTCAGTTCTTTTAAATCCTAGTTTTCTACAGTATGTGCCAGTGAACACACACAGAGATGGGTGGAAAAATTATGCCTTCCCTTTCTGCATTTAATTTGATTTTTAATGGGGGCTCAAATGGTTTTCAACGTAGATTAGTGTATGTAAGCAATAAATTAGTATGGCGTTGCTTGTATCTTGGTTGTTATTTTCTCAAGAGGCTGCTTGATGTGCGGCAAATTTTTTATTTCTTAATTTATTCTTTTAAATTCAGATGGCACTTGCTTGGAGACCTTTGATTTTAGGAAAGCAGTTCATTTAGCATTAACCCGCGTTGCCAATTTGTCTGATTGTTTGGAGCGAGTCATATGTGCTTTTAGAGCAGCAGTTAAATGAGCATGAACCCATGTTGCCAATTATGCCGGTTCTTTGCTTCAAGTTGTCCAGACTTTTGGGAGATTCTTTTAAAATAATGCACATCAACCAAATTATTATCTTGTTGTACAGTATAGGTTTGAAAATTTGAAAAGAAATAGAACTTCTTTTTATAAATCAAGGTTTCTATTCTATTTTGCTTGTCTTAATGGAATTTATAAGAAAATCTTTCTGCTATGTTGACATAATGCTAAAAAAAAAATCAGATTTCATCGCTCTCAAGGGATACGATTCATGAAGAACAATAAGATGTCTATGTCTGTTTAGAAAATTATTTTAAATGTCATGCGGAATAGCCAAGAATTACCTATAAGCATAGAGGTAATGTGGACCATACACATTTGTAGTGCAGTTCATCCCAATTGATGACCTTCTTCTCAAGATGGGAGGGAGATTTTATCAATTATTGATACTTTGGCTAAATCAGAGAAGATCTATGTCCCATTTGCATTCCTATGTAACTAAAAATGGGGTCTTATAGCCTGCTTCTTCATGTTTGAAATGTACATCAACTTATAGATTTCGTATTTGCAAAAAATTTCCTTGGTTTTTGCATAACATTGGAGCAAGAAAGTTTCTGATGACTACCAATGTCTTGTAAAATATACCTCAAGATGGAATTTATGTTGCTTTAGATGCTTTATAAACTGCCATTGCTTGGTTTCTTTGGTTCCCCTTGAGAATGACATTTCTCTATGGAAAACCCTCTGATGTTGACTTAATATCATTTGAAATTAGAAAATTAGCATTGAGGAATATAATAGTATTTAAGCACCGTGCATTGTGGAAGAATGAGACAAGTCGAAGTCCCTAGACCTAACTCATATCCTTTTCCATTGCCATCTACCAGCGCATATCTACAAGCATTTACTAGTGGGTACCTCTATGTCATTGTAATGCACGTAGAAACTTGGATAATTTATATTCTAGGATCTCCTATTTAGAGATGATATGTTTGTCTTGAAAATATATCGTGCATATTCTCTTTGAGAAGGATGAAGTCCATATCTGTCACGGTTGCATATGCAACTTGATTCATTGAACAAATCCTGCTGATCTGAATCTTTCATTCAAAGTTAGTGGTTTCCATGCTCCTAATAGTGGTGCTTGATATGTGTTATCTGCTATTTTTTTGATGTCTTGTTACTTTTGCATCTACACTCAAGTACGTTTATCAGACCATAAGTGGTTGTCTATTTTCCTTGATTGATGGTCGTCCCGACTTAGCCACACCAGATATCCAAAACCAGCTCTACTTGAACCCATGTTAGCTGAGCATCTTCCAACATGGTCAGTGCACAAATAAAAAATTACTTCATAGTATAGTCTCTGCGGATGTCATGACGTTTGCTACCACCTATATACAATTATTGATTCCTGTTTAATTTAGAAGGGAAACTTGCAAAGGTCTAATGGCCATGTAGTGCATGGTTTGAGGAGCCTGGGCTCTCCTCCCATGTGGATTCTCTTGTGCCCATAGGGCTTGAGAATTGACATGGCAATCTGGTTTTGAAGCTCATAGCATTGGGTTTATCAATCCTTTAGCACTCTTTGCAAACTTTAGAGGATATATAGTTATATACAATGATTATAGTATACATATCACATTTTTGCCGCTGTTCTAATTCTATCCATTGAACTTCCAGACAAAATATGCTATAACCCATTTATACATTGCTATATTCATCTTACCACTCTTATGTTAGGGTTTAGATCATAGTTATTGGGTGGTGCTCTCGCTCCGGCGTTTCGGAGCTGGGATGTCGCTCGGAACCCGTTCCCATCTTTTTGGGATCTCGCTCCAATTTTTAGGATTCTCGATCCTATTCACAACGGAGCTCGCTCCCGATACTTCAGGGATCTCGCTCCCTTTACTTCAGGGATCTCGCTCCCATTCACAACGGATCTCGATCCCATACACAACGGATTTACATCATTAATGTATACAATCATGAATTTGGTATAAGGATTGAATATATCATTCTTAATGTTTTGAAATTCAGATGGTGCATTTTTTAAACCAAAATGCATAATGTTTCATTCATAATACCCGAAAGGGGCATTAAAGGCTGTTTTATACCTATCATTTTCTATTATTTTGATTTACCAATATCCAGATTTTAAGTCAATTTTTGAAAATACGCAGGCATTTACCAATCTATCTAAGAGATCTCTTTTATTTGGAATTGGATACCAAATCCATCTTAATGTTTTATTTAATGGTTTGTAATTTATAACCAATCTAGGGGCTCCTCTTTCGATTTCAGAAGCCTTCTCAACATAAGAGGTTGAGCAGCTCCAGGGTGAGGAACTTTTTCTGATAAGTTTTTTATCAAGTAATTCTTGTATTTCTTTTTTACAAATTTCAAGGAGCCTACTATTCATTTGAGTAGGCCTTGCTTTTGTAGGTATTTTTCGCTCATCGAAACCTGGTTCATAAGGAAGTTCAACTATATGTTGTTTTCTATTCCAAAAAGCGTTAGGAATATCGGAGCATATTTCTTTTTCAAGAATTGTTTTGAAAGTACTAATTTTATTTTGTATTTATGGAGATAGTAATTTTTCTTCAATGGTTTTATACTTATTTTCCTCTTTTAGATGAAAAAAGAATTTTTCCTTCGTAGAGATTTTATTCTTAATGTTATTTATTTCATGAACTCTAGGCTTATCTATGAAGGTAAATTTTACCTCATGTCTCTCAATGTTAGCCTCAATACCGGTACCATCAATTTTGATAGGGTAAAGCATATTTAGGAATGGGGTTCCAAGAGGTTGGCTTAATCCTTTAACCATGATGAAAGAAAATTTAAAACATGCTCCATTATTGTAAACTGCTGCATCAGATAGTTTATAGTTTATTAACATTTTACTTCCGTCAGCGGTGTTTAAAATTTGGGTAGTTTTACTAAAGTATTTTGTAGGGACTAAGCCCTCAATTATACAGTTTAGATCTGCTCCAGAGTCAATAAGAGCAGTTGTTTGGAAACTATATTCCTTTTGTACTACTATTTTAACGATAGTAAACCATCATTGAGTTATGACTTTGTCTAAAAGGTTGACATAGTCATAGTTTTGAAGTTTGATTTTTTCTAGCATGTTACATCTGTCTGAAGTTTCAAGGTCATCATTTTCTAGAACTTTCGGAAGTGAATCTTTCGCTTCAGGTGGTAGAAGATTATGGTGATATTCATTCATCAAGTTGCTGAATTCTACTTTAGTATTTTCATCATGAATACCTTCTTTTCTATTTAAAGTAGCAGTTGCCATTTCCAAGATTTGAACTCTAGTTTTCAGGGTTATCAATTCATTGCGAACTTCATTTACCTCATGTTTTAACTCAGGAATTGAAGGTTTCCTGATAGTTTGAATTTTGTTTTGAACCCTTTTTAGGATGTCGTGGAATTTGTATTCTTCTCTTTTTGGTACGAGAGAGGGTTTTGGAGTAGTAGGTCTAGATGAATCTTTTGCCATGTCGATATATTGAACCAAGGCTTGCTTTTTAGCCTCTGGGTTACTGATTTTATCAATCAGGTCAATGATTAAACTTTCCTCTTTTGTAAGAGTATTTAGATTTAAACCATTCATATCAGTAATAGCTTTGTAAAAATTACATTGGCAGGCATTTCCAGGATTATCATCATCATCTGAATCAGAGTCAGAGCTAGTGAGGATCTAATCCTCATCATTTATTTCTCCAATTAAAATTTCTCCATCAGAGTTAGAAGAACTATCAGAATCATCTCTATTCACTAGAAGAATATCAAATAAATTTTTTTTGATATCTTTGTTGATTTCGAGTGCATTGATTTTCTGTTTAACTCTGCATTTATTTTTATAATGACCTACCTTCCCGCAGTTATAACAAACATGTATCTTTCTTTTTCCTTTTTGTTTGAAAGAGTGATCTTGCATAAATCTTTTAGGAAATGTTTGTTTTCTTCCCTGGGTTGTTTAAATTTTGACTTTTGTAATAAATTCTTGTATTTTTCTTTGTGAGAGGGTTTAGAAGAGGGTAAAGTATTATACCCAAACTATTCACAAAAGTCTCCTAGTTCTTTTTTCCCTGTCATTCTTTGGTTTTCTAATTGTCTTCGTAGTTTTAGGTTTGTGCATAAAGCAAGGCCTTCAGCGCAGATTTCTGTTGATAATTCTCTAAGGGCATAAAGGGAATAGGGAATAATTCCTCCATGTTTATTTTTCAGCCGTGTTTTAACCTTTTCAGCAAAAAGATGGGAAAGTTCAGCTATGGAATTTTCCTTCCAATGATCTGCCTTACTATCTTCCCTAGATAATAATCTAGAGTAGAAAACATCTTTATACCATTTAAAATAAGAAAGTGTTGGGCAACGTAAATTTGAAAGCAGATCTTCTGATCTAGCGGCTAAGAGAGCCGTATTTCCAACAAAGTGAAGAGTGATAGTGTAGATCAATGTATTAACTGCATCACCTTCGTCAACTACATTTTCTTGGACCTGTCCAGGGCCGACTTGAGTTTTAATAATCCATTGTTTAGTAGCATTTGGGATTTGATCTTTTGCAGTCTCATCTATATGAAAATCCCACCATCCTCTACGCCATCTTGTAAAGCCACATATGGTAGCTTTGGCAATTTCATGATCTTTGTTTCCACTTGCTTTACAAGCGGTGGCATACATTGTCATGTGTTTCATAAGATCAAGGATCTGATTTTCAGACAAGCCATTTATATTCCAATTTACAATTGACCTTCTTGAATAGGACACAGAACTAGAAATAAGGTCTTCTTCTATTTGGAGATCAACAAGAGTGGGTTTAGGATAATACATTCTAGTTTGGGCAATTGGCCTAGTTTTTCTCCCATAATCTATTCTGTTATGATCGAAGTTTTCTGTTTTAAAACTATTTTCTATCTCAGAAATTTCCTAGTTTGTATAATTCTGATCTTTTTGTAGGACTTGTAGCTCACTGATGAGAGGTTTTCCCTTCTCATTAATATTCAGTTTTGCAAGTCTTTTGACTTGTAGGACTTGTAGCTCATCAACCAATTCTTTATTAGCTTCTTTTTTCTTTATTCCTTGCAGATTGAATTTTTCTGCTTCTATATTAGGTGGTGGTTTGAATAACACTGCTTCCTTTTGATTTTCTTCTTTCTTTTGTTGCCGTACAGATTTCAAATTATTCAAGACATTTTCAATTCTAGTGGTTTGTTTTCCTATAGTTTGTAAGAATATATTTGTGTAATTATTCTGTTATATGATGTGTGGTATTCCCTCTTAATTTGGCCATATGATTTTCAGATTCCTTAGGCCCCAACTTAAAGGGCGAAGCTTTAGTTTCAAGCTTCTCTCCTTTTAATTGTAAATTCGTTTCTGGGGGATGGATAGATTTGATCGTTTCACCTTTGATAGTGTGAAAGGTCTGAAAGGCTTTTTCAACCATATTTATTTTAAAACTTTGGAAGCTTAATCCCTTCTTTTTTGAGGATATACTTAAGCCATTTGAATAATCTCACATTCTTTCTATGTTGTATCATAAATTTATTAGACTTTTTATAAAAAGCATCCCTGAATTCTTCTTTAAATTCTTGGAAAAACCATTCTCTTATTTGTCTGTTTTCTTTTGAAAGGAAATCTCTTTTAATCCATTCTTTATCAATGACAAACTCGTCTTGACTCTGGATTGTAAGTAGATCAAAGTCAAATTCTGATAGGGTTGGCTCTTCTGGTTCAGTTTGAGAAGAACTAAGAGTGTTAACTCTATATACTGCATGTTGGACTTGATTTGAATCCTTTCTAAGTCCTTCTAGGATTATTCTTTCATTATGGTATAAGAGCCAAGTTCTAGTAAATGGTGAATTGATTAACCGTGCAAATTTAGATTTTTCAGTCAAATCTAAAGTCATTGTGACCCAAAGATCACTGTTGAGCCAGAAGGCAGGGAAGGTGTAGGAACTGTTTCCAATTGACTCAGATTAAGACTGTAAAATCGAATATGGCAAATTTGTTCAGGATACTATCTAGTAGGACAACTTCTACCAGCACACTTCGTGTAAATAATAAGGAAGAAGTTATTATCAATAATATCGAAAACAAATCCAAAATTTGAACATCCCAAAAGTTCCTATAACGGATGTTTATAAAAAGGGGTTTTTTCAAAAGTAGCTTCTCAATTAAAACTATTGAGAAAACTATTTCTGTCATGGAAACTCAAGATAGTTTCCAACTCCTATCCTCAAGGATGGTTGAAGAACATAAAAGAAAAGATTTTAACTATCTGCATATTGGCCTAGTTCAGATAGCTGTTAAACCCTTAACTAGGACAGGGTTAAACATTTTTGTTTTGCTTTGCATAAGGGATAACAGACATAGAAGGTTCACCGATTCTTTATTAGGAATCGTCGAATCAACTCTTTGCAATGGTCTTATATATTTTAATTGCTTTCCGAATTTTTCGGTGGCCTTATCTGATCCAAATCTTTTAAAGGTTTTAACTTTGAATCTAAAAACTCAATGTTTTGATATGGATCTTGGATCTCAAAACTTAGCTTTTGTTTATAGAATCTGTTATAAAGTTATGAACACTCTATGTCCAAATGCGAGGCAAATGGATACAAAGGGTTAGACTATTTTCTTTCAACCAAATATGGATAAATATAATCTGGTTATACCTAAGTCTGTATCTTGGACACAGGTTAAATTATCAAAAAGATGGTCTCTTCAATCTGAAAATCAGTCTAAGATTCCTGAAAATAGAGAGCCTGAACAAATAATTGAATACCCGGATGGAGAAATTGAAATACAATTTCCATCGTCTAGAAAAATTAGACTAAGTATTCCAATACACTTCCTAGAAATCCGCCAAAAACCTCAACCTCCTTTATTCCTCAATCAGATTATGAAAAAGCCTGAGGAATAGAGGAGGTTGACGTTCTTGGCGGATTTCTAGGAAGT
>NW_006497648.1:704094-723663 GCF_000471905.2 Amborella trichopoda
CTGTGATGGGGGTGCAGACCATTATTATGCGGAACGCGATCCTAGAATGAATGGAGCTCGACCCTAGCCAAATAGGATCGCGGTATTGTTTAGCTGGGGGCTAGACTCAACATTATATGGGATCTCGTCCTTGTTGTCGACGGGGGCGCGATCTTAATAGACATGGGAGCGCGATCCCATGTTACATGTAACACGTTCCTATCAAATAGGGATCTTGAGCTCAATGTATCAAGTTCTCGCTCCTTATTCAAACGAGATCTCGCTCCCGAATCAAACGGGATCTCATTCCGTAAATACATGTAACGTGTTCCCGTTAAATAGGGATCTCGATCCCAATGTATCGGGATCTCGCTCCTTGTTCAAACAGGATCTCGATTCGTAACTTCTACGCTCACCGGAACTCGCTCCACGAGTTCCGGAGCTTCAGGCAGCCATGGATCTGACGTTCCCGCTCCCGGAACCGGAGCCACTCCCTCTCCCGCTCCCAGTAACTATGGTTTAGATCCATTACTCGTGGCATTCTGTAGATCCATCGAGTCACTAGTCGTGTCCCACTCATTGCTTCACCATGGTTTCCCTTTTGTAAATTATTTATCCTTCTAAAAGTTTGATTATTTCTTCCTTTCCAAAATCTCAGAAGCACAAGGGAAACAGCACACTATAAGGTGGTATGTTCATCAGACTAGTAATCATTCTTCTATGCTCTGTTATGAGCTGGGGAATGCTCATGACATCTCGTGTAGGGTAGAATGGGATAGAACATGCCCACATATGCACCATGTGAACTTTCGACATTGTGGATGGTTCAGAGTCTCCTCTTCATTTATCCATATAAAATGAAAACTTGGTAATCCTAAGCCCCTACAATGTAAGTAATTGTTTGTGAGTACTTCGTTAATTTATCTAAACAGAAAATGTAGAGTCTCTCGCGAGGAATTCTTTGTTGGAAATCAACTTGCTTTCACATGCAGCTTCTTATTCATTAATTTGATAGATGCTGAATATTTTTTCAATACCACATCTTAATAAGAGCTTTTAGATTTTATTTGTTTTGCTTCTTGGTTAGTAATGATACCCTCCATTTTTCGTAGGTTATTAGAACGAGAAGAATGTATAGAAACTGCATCGAGGTTAACCATCCCCTTTGTGTTAACTTGTGTTAACTATAAAATTCAACAAGCTCATGGTTGGATATCTAGTGGAAACACATGGTTGAATTGCTAACAAACTTTCACTCTCCAGTGGTTATGGATGGATGAATCTTTAACAAATGTTAATGCATTGATAATTTGATGTTTCTAAAGAAACACTTAGCTCCAATTTCTTTTCTCCTCGAAAACATTTCTTTTCTTTCTTTAGTTTTCTATATCCAAATCTGTCTCATTGCTTTTGCTACTAATTTCTTCTTCCTACTTTTACTAAAGTAGGACTCAGCATATCAATATTTTAATATTGAGGTTTGCACATGATATAATTCTTAATGGTGTGACAATCCACCATATTTTGGTGGAAGTTAAACTTTTGATAATTCTGCGTTTATGGAAAGTTCCTATTTCAATCTTTCTGCAGACATGCCACTGTGGAAGAAATAGCTAGCCTTGGTGCATCAGTATATACTTGTTCTCGCAATGAAGACGATCTTAACAAGTGCTTGAATGAGTGGAAGGGGATGGGATTGGATGCTCATGGTTCAGTTTGTGATTTGTCATCACGTCCTGATCGGGAGAAATTGATCGATGCTGTATCCTCACATTTTAAAGGGAAACTCAATATCCTTGTAAGAGCCATATCTTTCTTTCTATGCTGCAATGGCTTCCAAATTTGTAAATGCTTTGCTTGCTTCACTTGTAACTTTGAAAATGATGGGATTACACATACTTTGTTTTATTTTCAAAACCCAAAATGTATCTCCCAGGCCCACTTGTAAGAAATGATACATTTCTTATGTACAATATGATGCAATTTTCCCCATCTTTTTATATCTTCAATGGTTTGATGGGAAAGAAGAGAACTTGCTCACATGACTATAATACGGAAGATTCTAAATGCACTGATGATAAACTTCTCCCACTCTTTTTATCTAGCAAGGCATTGTAATGCTGATTTACTACCTTCCCATATATGTGCATCTGGCTTGGGGCTGTTCTAACCACATTCTGAATTTTCTGAGCTTTCCAAGCTTCTCTAGATTTTTTGCTCTCATGTATTTATATGGAAACTGACCTGCGCTGTTGATTTAAACAGCATTGACCGACACCCCAAAAGGCAAAATTCACTTGAGGAGGATTCTTAGAACCTGAAATTTGGCATACATATCTTGATTCATGTTATGATCAATTCTTTTTAAAAAAAAAGAAAAAAAAAAGGAGCTATGGAAATTTTAGATCTTATTGACATGTGGACGGTCCAAAGTTGTTAGATCAGGAGCCACTGTCCAAAAGATCGAAACTATGTTATATTTCCTGTAAACACCAATACGAGCTGGATGTATATTGTGTTTTAGATACACACTCTTGTATATTCAAAATATTTAGAAATCTATTATAATAACTTATTTGAATGCTTGATGCATCATCGTGGAGAATTTTACATAGTTATCTGCCGCTTCTCCTTCTCGAATTTCATACGGGAAAAAATGAGAGCGCCCTAGTGACAAATACTCCAAATAGTAACCTCCAAGCCCTTTCTAACTATCAAATCACGTTTTTGCTCTTTACATCACATATCTTTGTAAAGTATACTTATAGCACCCTGTTTGTGTGTTACGCCTTTAAATTTGGGTACACTACTTCTCATAGAATTCATTGTTTTATTGTTCTTTGGAGCATCTCACTGTTCAGTTCCATGCTAATGCGGATACTTAGTCCAATCTGGTTTGCTGGCTTTAGGTAAATAATGTTGGGACAAACATTAGAAAACCTACAATGCAGTATACAGCTGCGGAATTCTCCTTTTTAATGGCAACCAACTTGGAATCTGCTTACCACATGTGTCAACTCACACACCCTCTTTTAAAAGCATCAGGAGTGGGAAGCATTGTATTCATCTCTTCTGTTGCTGGGGTGGTGGCTCTACATACTGGTACCATATATGCAGCAACTAAAGGTGACTTCCTTCAAATCTGATATTCCCTATATATCTGATTGGAAGAATATACTATAGTACAATAGTGGACCAGAACTCATTGGGGTGATTTCGATCTAATTTGTTGGACGGTAGATAGTTTCAAAAAGCAGTCCGCCAAGTGCCTAGGCAGGCTAGGGGGCTTGGACGCATTGCCTAGGCCTAGGTGGACCAACTAGGCAGGTGCCTAGGGTACCTGGGTGGGTGCTCAGGGACTGCACCTATCTAGGTGCAAAAATGCCCATCGTTTGGAGCAGTTTTTTGGTGTTTTTTGTTTGGATTATTGATGTATTTTTTTATACAAAATCTGAACCTAGGGACCGCCCCAGTGTTTTCAGAAACATTGAGGAAATGTGGAATTCTTTGTGTCCATGTGTTGTTTTGTTTGGTTCGAGTCTCCGTCCATTACCATGATTACCCCCCTGACCTCTACCAAGCCAAGTTCCATCTAGTTGTAGCATATTTTCTTTACCTTCACATATGGCTTCTTTGTTATTTTTCTTTGGGTTTTTTTCTTAGGTGCATTGAATCAAATTACAAAAAATCTTGCTTGTGAATGGGCAAAGGACAATATTCGGACCAACAGTGTGGCCCCTTGGTTTATAAAGACACCACTTGTGGAAGATGTGAGAACTTTTCTCAGCTAATACTTGTAGCAGTGGTAATAGTAGTAGAAAGTGAGGCTATTTATGACAATTTTTTATCTGTCTTTCTTGTGCAGTTCTTACAAGTGAAGGGGATTACGGAAGGGATAATAGCAAGAACCCCCATGCGTCGCATGGGGGAGCCTGAGGAAGTTTCTTCTCTAGTGGCATTTCTATGCCTTCCGGCTGCGTCGTATATCACAGGCCAAATCATTTGTGTTGATGGTGGAATGACCGTCAATGGCTGGTATCCATGAGGCAAACAATCAAGTGTACTACCTTACTGGTACTCTCTCTCTCTCTCACACATTCATAATGCAGGCGTAAGTTACTTAATGGTTGAATCCAAAGTTTTAGAACTCCGAATGGGGTTTGGACTATCTCTCCACTGTTCTCGGACAAATATAATATTCAAAAATGAAAAATATTAAAAAAATAAAGTTAAGCACCAGTTCTCGTAACCTGATTACCGATTCTATTGGCATAATCACCCTGGTCTCGGACAAAACCCCGATTGGACAGATGCCCTTTTCCATAGAGGAACCGGGTCGGTCCCTTGCTGAATCTGATCTGGATCTTCGACGGACCCTAGGTGAGGATAAGACAATGAACTCTTTAAGTATACTGGCCATGTTATTTTTTGGTGCTTGTTTCCAATAAATATTGTACAGAGCTTAATTATTATGCCGCTGAAGTAGGGCTTGCTTCGTAAATTTGAGTTCACTTTTTATTTTTATTTTTTAATATGGATGGGGCACATGAGTCCCGTTTGAGGAGGCAAAATCAAACTTGATTAAAGGATTAGAAATTAGAATGAGGCCTCACGGCAATACAGTCATAGGAATGGCAATGGTCGGGTTGGGGTCGGGACCCGAAAACATACTTATGGGACCCAGACCTGGACCCGAACCAAATTGATTTTTGCAAGAATCCGGACCCTACCCAAAAATCAATTTAGGTTGGGTGGCTCTCAACCAACCCGATCTGTATTGTAATATTAGTAGGTTGAAGTTTTGATTAATTAGATTTTTGTATGAGGTATTGTATTATTTAAGGAAAAATGGTTTGATAGGGCTATAGCTCTATCAAAATAAGTTAAGCCTCACCTCTTAAGTCATCAGAAATTGCAATTCAATTGTTGAAAAAACGATTAAATCGATTATCTCAACTTGAACACTATGGTTGTGAAAAAAAATAGGATTTCAATTTCTAAAAATAGCGTACATTACAAGAAATCATCTAGACCATCAATTTCCCCATAAAAATAAGTGTTGACAGATCTACAAGATCTTTATTATTCTATGACTTTCAAATTTTATTTTCGGTGTTAGAAATTGATTTTAGAGTTATCATGAAGATTTTTGATACTCAAAGTGCTTTCCGGATGAGGATTTGAGGTGAGGTTTTATTTTGTTTTTATAAAGCCTAGCCCTTATAGAAACTGCATCCTTACTTTAATTAAGGTTTGATCAATTAAGTTGTTATTAGATATTTGATTAATATGTAGTACTCTGAATATATTTGGGTTGGGTCGATTTGGGTCCACCTAGACCCAAAACTGAGCCAAATGCTTATGGGGTCCAGGTTATTGGACCCCAGACTTGACCTGCCGGCTCAATGCTTGGATCCGTATCCAACCGGGTTCCGGTCAACCCCCCTCGGTTGGCGGGTCGACTTGAATGGATTGCAGTCTTATGACACAATAATTGGTAAAATTATGCTTCAATTCCCATAGTGTGAGCACCTTAGGATATAGAAATGTCTAAAATTGTTGAGTACAATGATAAATTATTTCATAGTGTGAGTATTCTAATATAACCCATATTTAAATCCTCTTCAAAGATGAATTCCTACAAAGATGAATTTCTAGCATGGTTGTGAACCTGCGATACTCTTTGGAACCCTGAATCATAAATCAGTAACCTTTTTAATGGCATGCAGATCTATTTTTAAAAGAAACCGAAAAATTCAAGGTTAAAAACTCGTTCAAATTTTCCATACAAAACTCGTGGATTCATGCATGGCACTTGATACACCATTCTAAGGCTTAGAACACTGTCACCGTGCAGGCATTATGGCTGTGACAAAAAACAGTTTTAAGTCCATAACGTAGTAGAAAGCATGATACAAGATAAATTATAAGCTTTCAGTCATTATAGTTACCGTGTCCATGATTGCTCATCCTTTTTCTGGTCATTTGGAACCCTATTTCATTTGCTATTAAATTGACGATACCTGGAGTCGACAGTGCTCCAATGGTTAATTTCATTTGCGATCCCTGGGGATATATTTAGGAGAGGCAGCAGGTCCAGTGGGGCAGGGTCGGGACCCGAAAACCTACCTATGGGAGTTGGATCCGGACCAGACCGAGGCCTGCGTTTCCGTATCCAGACCTGATTAGAATTGATTTGGGAGGACCCAGACGTGACCCAAAAATCAACCTGACTAATATTAGTAGGTTAAAGTTTTGTTTAGTGATATTGTATTACTTTAATTAAGGTTTTGTTACATTAAGTTTACCAAATATATTCATGCCGTTCTAGTCAGGTCTACCTGGACCAGGAATTGACCTGAATGCCACTCGGTTCCAGACAATCGGATCCAAACCTTCAGGTCCAATGCCTAGACCCATACCCAACCCAGTTCTGGACAGCCAACCAAGTCGGCAGGTAGACCTGACCCGATTGATAGTCCTAGATCAATTGGCCCCTGCGAATCGTTTGAACCCTATAATAAAAATGTCACAAAGGAATGAAAATCATGAGCTGATCTTAGGGAAGGAACTAGGAGATCACCTCAAGGATGCATTTGGCATCCAAGTCTCACAGACCGACCATGTACCATATTCAGAAAGTGGAACGCATTAGATGTCTGCTCTCCAGTTGGGCGATAAGAGCAATCACTCATTCATAATTAGGGCTGCCAATGATTAGGGCCGTGCTTTGGGCTTCCGGGGCCATTTTGGGCCCTATCTGGGCCTGTTATGGGCTTTGGTTTGGGACACAATAGAGGACACCCATCGGGCTGGTGATATCCCAGCCTGAAATGGCCCGGAAAGCCTGAAAACCTGCCAAGGGGCAGGGCTGGCATGGAAATATTTTAGCCCGGCCCGACCCATAAAGCCCTTTCTTTCTTTCTTTTGTTTGAAAAAATAAAAAAACTTCACTTTTCAAAATTTTATTCTTTTTAGTTAGCCAAAAATAAAAAATAAATGCTAATATATTTTAAAAAATTAAAACCCAAATCTCTTTCTCTAGAAACCCAATTCCTCTTTTTCTCTTTAAAAATCCATTCTCTCAAAATCTCTTTTTTTCTCTCTAAAACCCATTTTTTCTATCTAGAAACCCAATCTCTCTTTCTCTCTCTAAAAACTCATTCTCTTTGTAAAAACCCATTTTCTCTATAAATCCAATTCTCTTTCTCTCTCTAAAAACCCATTCTTTCTCCCTCTCTCTCTCTAAAAACCCAAAAAAAAGTTTATCTATCTAAAAATCCATTTTTTCTCTAGAAACCCAATCTCACTCTAAACACCCATTCTCTCTATCTAGAAACCAATTTCTCTTACTCTCTCTAAAAAACCCATTATGTCTATCTAGAAACCTAATCTCTATTTATCTCTCAAGAAACCCAATCTCTCTCTAAACATGCATTCTCTCTCTACAAATCGAATCTCTCTTTCTCTGTAGAAACCCAACCTTTCTTTTTCTCTCTAATTTTTCTAAAAAGTATTTTAATATATGTTTTTTTTGGCTTAATACAAACAAGAAAATTTTGAATGGTAAGATATAAAAAAGCCTCTTAATGGGCCGGCAGAGGCCCAACCTAATAATATTTTGGGCCCGGTTGGTTTGGCCTTTAATACTACATTTCCAGTCCGGGCCCAAGTAGTTCTGGGCTTTACCGGTCCTTGAGCCGGCTGGTCCGAGCGGCAGCCCTTGTTGTGGTTGTGCGGATGGCGTAAAAGGCCAACAACTGTGTTCTCAATGCACGTGCGAGTTAGTGCACGTGTGCAACGCCCCATGTGTGATACCTAGGAGGGGTATGGCTTACAGCTGCATGTTACCAGGAGCCTCATTTTCTCCCAAAGTTGGGCGTATGAGGCCGCACGGTCCATTGAACCACAATTGTATGGCCATCACCATAGATCACATGTACAGCGGCACACCGTACAGTGCAACCATGCCAATATTGGGTGCTTCTTCGGCCTTATAGAGACCTTATGAGGCCTTAGAGAAACAAAATCAAGCCCATCTTTTAGAAGAGCATAACTTTGCATCCGGGTATCAATTTTCGACACATTATACATGTTTTTGCGGTAGCTCGAAAAGCACATAATACCACTTTTTTATTACGCTCCTAAATCCTAATATGCCGTTTTGTCCTTGGAAATTTGTTATGTTTTTTTTTTTTATAAGGGATTGTATACAAATGAGACTACTTATTTTTAATACAAGGCGGTCACAATTACTTTCAACCACCCCCATGTGAAATTTGATAGTTTGGGTGGATTACAAAAGTTCAAGAATTTTTTTTTTTAAAGTATGAACTTGGTTAATGGAATAAATGAAGCCACCCTAATTTCACACCCATTGGTCAAAATTAACGGTGACCACCCTGCACCAAAGGTAAATGGTCTCATATTATAGTTTTCGCATTTGTAATATGTATGCCATCCTTAACGGTAACTCGATAGGCAACCTGAATTGTGTTTTAAGGTAGGATTTTGCATCAAGGATGCAAACACGCACATGATGATGAGGATCAGACAGTCTTGCCTCCAAAATCTGGCATGATGCTGATTACTTGTATTGGACCCTTCTGGTTGTGCAAATTTTTGCTTCAAGTTGTCTTAGAAGAGTATGTTGACCCTTGGAGACTAAAGAGAGTGGTACACATTTGACCATTTAAACCTCATTTCCTATATTGTTTACTGTGTTTTCGTTCTTTTCACGAGTACAAACTGCAATGGCTTCAAAGATTGTGATTATCAACATCCTTAAAGGTAAGGCCGTGTAACACTATAAGATCCAATACTTGCTTGATGAGCAGGGTGTACTGTAACTAGGACATTTGACCTTCAATATGACCCCTCCCAATAAAGGAACACCTTACTAACATACATTATGGTATGGAAGCTCACCAGACATGTCTTAAAAGGGATCATTGCACATGCCTCACGATGTTGAATGGTGAATGGGCTTATTTGGTCAGTTTGAGAACTTTCTGGCGACCAAAGAAATGTGATATGCTCTGCAGTTTCGATTTGTCGACACCTTAGCCACTAGAAAGCGAGTGGTCACATTGACATTTAAAACATATAAAATGCCACAAAATATATTCATGTGATAGATAATTTGATAAGAATATCGTAAATGATACATGACCTATTGTTGTCGGTAAACTTCTTGAATGATGACCAACAGATTGACTGTTCTCGTGGGCACGACAAAAGAGTAAATAGTTTTGCCCATTTATCTCGTCTTCTAGATCTAGAGGTAGTCCTACTCTTGTAAACCTCATATTTGAACCTTGTTTATTGGAAAATGCCGCAATTACTAAATAAAACATCGTTTGCTCCATTAGAAGTACTCAAGAATGACTGCTTCAGAATAGGTGGTCCGTCCAAACTGGGCCTATAAACAATGACTGTTATATATATATATACACGAGGTTGTAGTTCCACAAATAACACATCGACTTTTTTAGTTTGATGGCATATATCTAACACATCGTTTAAGGCAATCTCAAAACGTAACACATCTTAAGATAATGTCAAATCTACACTGCCCAAATAAAATAGACGGTGTAGATTGCTGCACCTTACTATTGCAAGAATGGTTGCAACTTTATATATGTAGTCGTGATCCCCTTTAAATATCTCAATATACATTGATAAAGCGACCTTCCCACTTCACCCATTTAGTTCTTCCTGATTCATAACTGCAAAAAGCATAATCTTTTATGTCATACAGTTAAATAACAATGAGAAAATGTGACAATCAAGGTTTTAAAAAACAGATTAATGACCTAGATCATCTATCTCGAACGCCGGTTCAAATTGATGGATCAGATTGGAGAATCAGCTGGTTTTAGTTTTAGAAAAATTCAAAGAATCACAAAAATTTCTTTAAAATCTAATTTTTTTAGATTTTTTTTTAAAAAGGTATTAAATTATAAATTTTCATTATTTTACATAAAATATATAAAAAGTCACCATAATTTTGGTGCAAAAAGTTCTTGGGATTATCTCAAAATCTACTTTCATATCTAAATACAAAATTTTAAATGCAAAAAATAGTTAAAATCAAATAGATCTATAAACATATATAAATCTTGAAAATGGATGGTCTAAATAATTTGTTGCAAGATGCACTATTTCTGGGACTTAAAATCTTTATTTTTTCCATATACATACATCTCAATGTTAAGATGATCAATTAGAGGGTTTTTTGATATTTGAATAACTTTTTTTTTTTTTAATGAATTTTTGAGATGTATCTTTAATTCTACATTTTAAAGTTGCAACCTTATATAAACTTTTTCATAACCCGTCTCTTTTCTGAGCATTTGTTGTCCATCAATTTCACTTCACAGCCAACAATTCATCTTCCCCACTTTCAATTATCTATATTTGTTATTGAAATTATATCTCGTGCCACTTGAATCAATTCAAAACATATAACCAATACATTCTCGTGGTATTCTAAGTTTGGGCACGTTTACTTCTACATCCCTAGTCACCAATTTGGTAGATTTTTGTAATATGAAATTTCAGGAACTCACTTAAAAATCAATAGATAATTATTTTAAAAAAAAAATGAAAATTGAATTTACTAATACTTAGATCTTACATTCTAAAAATTCTCTAGGTTCATAAGGATCCAGAGCGTCCGGACCAATTCCCGATCAGGATCGGCTGGTTTCAATCCAGATCACCGATTTTTCAAACACTAGCGACACGACAATTTTTAAAGGTAAGAAGCATACGGGCGCAAAAATCTCTAATAGTAACGAGGAAAAGAAAATGTAGAAACTATTAAACAGTCCTGAATTTTTTTTCTTTTTATGCTTTCAAGTTCTGACAAGCACAGAGTTTACACCATGTCGTACGAATTATAGTGAAGCAACCCAAGCCAAAAATCAGTTTGATAAAACCTTTGTCAAGGTGCCCTGCAGTGTTGCGATTGAATCGATAGCAGATTTTGTAAACCAGCTGATGCCAACCTTGATTCGATGTTCATCAGTGGGCAGTCTATACAAGTATGCAAGCTTTCTTGCTGCAATTCAAACCAGAGAAACGTATAAAAAATGTTAATATTTGAGAAACTTCATGGTTCAACAATTGATAGTAGCTCCTACCGGTATGACCAACAAGGCCCTCCAAGGTCAATCCCTCTAGGAAGCTTGGGGAAACCGCGGCATCATATTTTCCAAGGGTTATCATCTCTCCCAGATTTTGGAACCTGCCAATTGGTAACGGTTTCAACCACATCCACAAGACAACCTCATTTTTTCTTCAAAATCCAACAGTGAGATATGGCTTCCTGCTCTTTCAAAAGTAAGAATCGGTGGATGTGCATGAGAATCGGTGGAAGTGCATGTGTGTGCGTGCATGAGTGAGAGATTCTGGGCCGTGGAGGGATATAATCACATGAAATTCATATATGTAGGGGCTAAACAAGCATACAAAGAATCATATTGCTTAAGGTTAGAACCCAGACCTAAAAGGCAGTAAAGGCCGATTGTTGATTGCCGCCCAAAGATTCCACCCAGCAAAATCAGCTTGTTGAAAAGCAACCTAATCAAAATACACATATACTTTTAGAAAACACCTAGCAGAAAATGGTGAAATAAAACACATAGTACAAACTGTACGATAGGAAACTACTCTCTTAAGAAAAAGTATACAATGAGACCATTTATCTTTGATACAAGGTGGTCACAATTAATCTTGACAATTGGATGTGAAATTAGATGGCTGCATTTATTTCATTGACCAAGCTCAAACTTCGAAAAAAAATTTCTCGAACTTCGTAACACACCCAAGATACCAGATTCCACATTGGATGGTTGTACACAATTGTGAGCACCTTTCTATAACCAGTGTTTTAAAAAAGCCTAATAGGTCAGGTGAACTGGCCATTAGCTGCGCCAGTCTGGATCGGCCGAATTGAGTGATCTATAGATCAGCCAAACCAGTGATCCTAAGAAATGAAGCCAAAACAAAAAAAACCGAAAAAATTCTGAAAAGGCTGAATAAAAGGGAAAATTAGGGAAACTATTATAAAACTTCTAAGGGTGCGGTTTGTATAAAGCCTAGGCTCTAAACAATCAAATTAGAGCCTACCTTCAAATAGTGTCGATAAATGTGGTTTCAATACCGGAAATCTATGTGATAGCCTTAAAATATATTTTTATGTTTATTTATAAAGTTTAAAGCTTCAAAAATAGTGTTGATCAACTGATCTATGAAAACTTGAAAATCTTGAAAATTGACAGTCCAAAAAAGCATTACAAAATACACTATTTCCAAAACTTGAAATCCATTTTTTTCGCATGTCCATCCATCTTGATGTCGAGATGATCAATTCGAGGATATCTGGGCATCAAAACAACCACTTCTAGTGAAATTTTTGAGGTAGGCTCAAAGTTGATTGTTTAGAGCCTTGGCTCTATATAAACTTTTCCCAACTTCTAATCATTCAAGAATGGGGCTGGGGTATCACTTTGAGTCCTAATTAAAGGTCACGGCTCCCATTTTCACTAATACCTACAAAAAATTGATGCTTTCCAAAATGGGTAGGGGCCTATAATCCCCACCATCTACCAAAAAAAAAAAACCTTATAATCATTATCAGCAAACAATTTAAGTTTGGAAAAATATGATTTAAATCAGTTTTACTTCAAAATCAATTGAAAGCAAGAAAAATGATAACATGGTTGCAGATTTGATAAAATATAAAATGATCATCAAAAGTTCAAGGTTCAAACAATCACTCCAATGATTTTGAATCATTTGACAAACATAAAAACCTTTTGAAAGAAATCTAATTAAAAAAAAATAGAAAAACTGACTTAAAAAGAATATGATTTTGGGCCCAAAATTCAATATTTCATAAACCCCAAATTTGAAGAATTTGACTTTGATGAGAAAGGGCTCCAATCCAGAAAGCAGATATGCATATCTTGTAGAGAGTTCAAAGATGAAGATTTTAGAACAAATTTCAATAAACATATCTGAGAAATGAGGTAAAACAAGAACATTTGGCAGATTTTCATAACATATTTCTCTCCATCGATTTCTTTTTTTTTTTTCTGGCACAAATCTTCTATATAGATCAAAGAGAGCATTAAAAAACAAAAAAAAAAATGAAATGGGGCAGAAATAAAAAAACTCGATCGAGGGGTATTTAAAAAAAAAAAAATGGGGCCAAATCACCAGTTCTTGGAGGGAATTGGAACGGTCCCGACCGAATCCAATCCAGATTGGTGATTCCCAATCTACATTAGCGATTCCCAATCCGGTTCAGCATTTTCTAAAACGCTGCATTTAATGTTAGGGCCTGAATGAACTCCAATTTCTATAGTTGCCTGAAAATCCCATAAAACGAAGAAGACAGTAAAATACCTGAGCTGTAGCCGGAAGGAGCCTACCAGAAGAATCCCTTAAAGCAGCAGAATCACCAATGGCAAATATTCGTGGATGGCCCTTGACCCGAAGGTTCTCATCAGTCTCAGTTTGGCCCCTTGCATTTAAAGGGAACACATTTGAATATTCACAAGGATCAGAAGGAGGTACAAGGGGTTTCGATCCCACAGTCCATAGGACAAGATCTGCTTCCAGACTCTTACTCTGCAGACGTTTTTGAGCAGGCCGAAGTTCCAATATGTATGCCTCAGATAATTGCTCAGAAGAAGCATCTTTTCTGGAGGTTTCCAAGGAAGTAAACATATCACTAGCTTTTCTTACACAACTCACGTAATAGCCCAGGAAAAACCGAACATTCCTGGATGTGAGAACCTGAATGAACCAGCAAAAGACTTTATTACGTTTTCAAAACAAATTTAAAACAAAAACTATTATGTTTGAACCGTCAAGTTAAACATCTCCAAAGGAAATGGTGTCATTCTTTTGGCTTTTGTTCAAATTTGGAAGTAGCTTGAATATCCCAAAAATACTAGAAAACTGTTTCAGTGCATTTTGCATTACAAAAACTAGCAAGAAAGTTTACTATAGCCTAATGAAGTGTGGAAAACCCTAGTCAAATGAGGTCATCACTGCGATAAAATATTGGTTGATGATATAGAGAGAGTGCATGAAAGAAACTAGCAGCATGTGGTTTAAGTCGGTAATCTATAAAACATCTATAAGAAATTTTGCTTCATCAGGTTTGGAGTTACTTTTGAAGCAGCTTCCCGATTTCCAGCTGGAGCATTAGGACAGATGGTGTTCTCGACATTGATTACTTGAACTAATCCTTTTTCCAGTAATCTCTCTGATATAGTTGCAGCAAGCTCAACCCCACAGTAGCCAGACCCAACAACAGCCACCCGTATTGGTAATGAATCCTTACCGAACTTCCTTCTTTCCAATTTTTTCAGCTCATTATCTACCTTCTGCGAGCCAATCAAGGGCATGAAAGAAAATATAAATATGAAATAAAGTAATCACATTAAACATGTGGAAAAGGATGATCGTCCATTAGCTAGACTCATCAGCACTGCCCGGAAGTTATAAAAGAAATATATCAGCATTGGATGGAAAAATATGATTGCCATAACATCAATAGTGCTGGAATCTATGAGAGCAAAAAGATCTGTATGGTATCATGGGCAATCTAGTACATATCATAATCACCACACATTTCTTAATTACTCAAAAGAGTCCTCACACATTTATCAAGGACAAACTGTAGTACTGATCTGCATAGTAAAGCCAGTTTCAAGGATGAAAATGTTGTCAAGCAGGATTCATGAGCTTTTGGACCGATTAATTGCTAAATACATGCCATCATCATCCAAACCTTATCCCAATTATTTAGGGTCGGCCATATGAATTTTGTTCCTTCATTCTTCTCTATCAAGGGTCATACCCTCAATAAGACATAGGTTGAGGATTCATGACAAGATGTGACAAAGTTTTATACTGGCTGCCTACCTACCCAACACAACCCACCTCCTTGACCCACGCTTGGGACGGGTTAAGGGAAAGTTTAACATCCTCAACCTTATTAGACCATGCTAAATACATGTACATCATTAATAATTGCATGAAGAGGTAATGTTCATCTTGCTAGCCATGTACTCACAAGTTAATGTAATTGACTCACACGTTAATGTAATTGTATTTGTTAAGAGATAAATTTATTTGTTATGTAACTATGCAATCATAATTTAGTCAAATTATTTAGGACGGGTACTTTTTTATAAATCTGCCCTTACTTTGCCCATATATATAGGGTAAGGCATGCCTCAAAAACCCATTAAAAACTGCAGTTTTGATACTGGAAAACCCTTAAATCAACCGTCTCAACTTCAAGATATATGGATATAAAACATAGAAGGATTTTAAGTCAAAAAAATAGTGCATTTTGTAACACATTATCAGAACCGCTTATTTTCAAGTGTTTATATATCTGCCCGATCTACACCATTTTAGGAGCTCTAAATTTCATAACTAGAGTTAAAAATGAATTTTTAGGTCATCCTTCAAACTTACATCTTGATTGTTTAGAGGTGTGCTTTATTTGTTTAAGGTCGACACCTCATACAAACAGCACCCACCCACACATGCCTACGCGCGCGCACAGACACGCACACAAAGGCTAAGGAAAGAATGGGTTGTGAAGGGTGGATTTATTTAATGTTTTTTCTAATAAGTTGACTATTATATTAGATAGTAAAAAGGAGCACAATGAAGGGCATATAAAAAAATAGGCAACCCTAAAATGGATGCCTTGGACAAAAACCTACAAGGGGCCCAAAATATGCTCTACATCAAAAAATGAGAAAGGGATGCAGGCTAAAAATTTCTTACGGTCCCCAAGTGCTGTTGAGGCTTGAGCCCTTCTCTAGTTAGAGCATTGGCGGCATCATTGGCTTCCCTAAAAGTGTGCCTCTAAGTAACTCGAAGGGTCCTGGTGATGAGTGATATTTCATCAAAAATGGGATCAAATCTCCAGGGGCAAGGAGCAGCCCCAGCAGCCCAGTTATTAATATTGCTATGGTCGCCTTCAGCAACCAAGTCAAAGTTCCAGCTAGGGTCAAATCTGCACCTTGAGCAAGGCCAAGGCCTACGTAGTGGTGGAGTCCGACATGCCAATGGGTAAGGAGAAGGAAAGAAGAGTAGAACCTTTGGAATTTCTAAAAATCTGTCCAACACCAGAGGGACCAGGGTTGCCAAGGGAGCAAAAATCAAAATTATGTTTGATTTGCCCATATTCAGGTAGTTTCCACAAAGAGGATGATGATATCCTTAGGGCCCTAAGATTCAAGAGGATTTGCCTTTTAAGGTAGAGGTCAGCAAAAGAGAAGTCTCTGAAATTCTGTGGTTCTTGGCCCAAAAAAGGAGACTAACGTACACCATTTGTCAATTAAGTGAGGATATAGGCTTTCTCCTTTCTGAAAATATGGCTATTCCTTGCGAGCCATATGGTCCACAGAATGGCCGCCATCGATGCTCTCCATAGAAAGTAATCAAGCAAGTCCAAGGGGTTTGAAGGTAGGTAGAAAAGAGATGGGGAATCAATTGAGGGGTAACCCAATTCCAATTGAACAGATTGAGGACATCGGACCACATGGCAGATGCAATTTCACAATGAATGAAAAAGATGGGCATCGGTTTCTTTAGTCTTTATGCACATAGTGCATCTGTTGGGTAGGGAGAGTCCTCTTCTCTGGAGTTGATCAAGTGTAAGGGCTCTTTCGTGGAGTGTAACCCAGCTAGAGACTTGAATCTTGGGGGGAATAGCAAGGAACCAAGCTTTGGCAACAACAGAGAGGGAACCATTAGAGGGGGTGGGTGGCAAGTTGATCGCTCGATAAAAGATGATCACTGAGAAAACCCCAGAAGCGGCTGGTAACCAAATGATCTTATCCTCCCCAAAGTTGGAAGAAAAATTGTAGCTAGAGTGGCTGATAACGTCGAGAGATCTCGTATCTCAACGTCTGTGAGAGGCCTCCTGAAGTTGGGATTCCAAATTCCGGAGGGCCCAAAGCTAACAAAACTGTCGGCCACCGTAGAGAGGGGGTCAACAGCAAGACGGTAAAGGGTAGGGAATTGGTCCTTCAGTGGGGTGTCACCTACCCAAGTGTCAGACCAGAAGCAAACTCAGTTAGCCAACCTTGGCGAAATTGCACCTTGGCCAAGAAAAGGTTGTGACTGTGGACAAGGGAGCTCCAGAAGCCTGAAATACAGCCATTAGTTCTACAAGAGGAAAGCCATGCATGGTCCTCACGGCAGTACTTGCAAGATATGACCTCTCTCCAAAGGTGATGGGGTTGGGTGGTGCAACTCCACCACCATTTGCCAAGCAATGCAATGTTGATGGCTCTTAAGTTTCTAACGCCAGGCCCCACTTGTTATATGGGTGAACACACGTTGGCCCAAGAAACGAGATGGAATTTATGGCCTCCTTCACCCGACCACAAGAAATCCCTCATGAGCTTTTCCAATATAGCTTGAACTGAGGCAGGCATGTGGAAGAGGGGCATAAGGAAGAGGGGAGTGTTTGAAAGTGTTCCCTTGATGAGTGTCAATCTATCAGCAGAGGACAAGAAACTCCCTTTCCACCCAGCTAACTGATGCAGGGAAATTTGAGGGAATAATGAAAACAGCAAGAAGCAAAGCCAAACACAATCACAATTCAAAGAAATCTAAGGTTTATTCTCCATACCCCAAGCTAGGGTTCCAAAAGCCAAAGCTTCTCTCTCTTTCAATTTCTAAAAATCATGTGAAACTGACCCTCTCAAGGGCCCCACACACCTCTTATAATTACAATTCAATGTTCAAAGACATTACATGTCCATAAAATGATTAAAACGACGTACACATCCTAACATAAACTTAAATATCGTAATGACAGTTTTGCTCTTGTGAACAGTACTCATGAATAGTACTCATAAAATAAATAAATAAACTATAAAAATCATAGAATTCCTAAAAACTAAAAAACCCTGGAAATAAACCCTAAAGCTAAAACTATAATATACATCTTTTAATATTGAATAAAAGTAAAAAATAAGCATAAGTTTGCCCTCCATCACCTTCTTTTGACTTTGTCGACTATGAACTCCATTGATTGATTCTTGGTAAGGCAAGACCTAAAGGGAGACCCAAATAAGCGGAAAGAAGGTCGTCTATTGCGCACCCCCCATCGGTCAGCCAGGGTTTGGACTAGGGAGCTTTCGATGCACACCTCCATCATTTTAGATTTCTCTAAGTTGACCCTGAAGCCAATGGCTGGCTCAAAGCATTGTAGACTTGATGTTGGGAGGCATTACAAAAAAGGAGGGTGTCGTCGGCATATTGAAAATGGGAAATAGTTGGGCCTGGCCTTCCTGTGTGGAAGACTGTGAGAAAGACCCGCATGGTACATTCTCAAGATGGAAGCACTAAACACCTCAACTACTAAGGCGAAAAGGAAGGGAGACAGGGGGTCTCCCTGTCGTAGACCTCTCGAGGACTAGAATGGTTCCGATATGCATCCTTGGATCCATTTTCTCCAAGTGACCCCAAAGCTCATTCTGTGGAGGGTATCGTCCAGGATCTTCCAATTAACATGATCATAAGCTTTCTCCCAGTCAAGTTTAGTAATTAGACTTGGGATTTTGAAAGATGGCAAGAGTGATCCATTCATGGGCTATAACAGCACCATCAAGGATTTGCCGGTCCTTTACAAATGCCACGTAAGTGGGGGATATAACCCAACCTAGGACATTCCTAAGACGAAAAGCGAGAACATTGGATAGAATTATATAGGTGCTATTGATTAGACTTATGGGTCTAAAATCTCTAAGTTCTTCAGCTCCTTTGACCATAGGTATCAGTGCAATAAAAGTAGCAATGGATTTATTAAATGTTTTGGAGCACACTTACAATAAGTAGAAGGGATAGTAAATCACAGACTTGTAAAAACACACACACATACAAAGGCTAAGGTTCGAATGGGTTATGAAGGGTGGATTTATTGAATGTTTTGAAGCACATTTATTAGTATGTAGAAGGGACAGTAAATCACTGACTTCTTACAAGACATACATCATTTCACTAAATGGCTTCGGATGTTGGTTGTGTTGGATGTCCAAATAATTGATGCTCAATGACCGGTTATTGTGTGTTCTTGGGCCCTAAATGTGTTCTTGTCTAACCTTTCCGCTGGCAGAAAGTGACGTAGATTTACGATATTATTCACTAGAAGGTCGACTTAGGAGCCACGCATATTGTTCATGTAAAGTGTCTAGATCAATTGGTGGATATCGTTACCAAAGCACTTCCTAAGTATTGTATTCAATGGCTTAAAGCAAGCTGGGCGTTCGATCACTCTTCACTGCCCATCTTGATGGGGAGTGCCAAGATATAAATTTATTTGTTACATATACATCAGTTGGTGGATGATTTACGAATGCACTTCCTAAGGATTGTTTTCAATGGTTTGAAAGCAGGAGGGTCATCCACCATGATTCACTATCCATCTTGATGCGGAGAGTTAAGATATAAATGTATTTGATATATATATATATATATATATGTGTGTGTGTGTGTGTGTGTGTACGTGTGAGTGTGTGTAGATGTATCTATGTG
>NW_006497648.1:724118-741456 GCF_000471905.2 Amborella trichopoda
AAGAAGCATCTCTCACCGAAAGCAGCAAGCTAAGCTTCTCTCAAACCTAGAGCCATCATAGTGAAACAAATAGTTTGGAAAAAACCAGTGAATGATCAATTTTAAGCATGCAAACTCTATCAGCCAACGGATAGACCTGTCTTTTTATATATATAAATAAATACATATATATGGAAAAACCTAAAAAACACCTATAGGCGAAATGCTACAGTGTTTCGCCTCCATCACAGACTTGCCATGTCCATGGCAGTTTATTGAACGGACCCGCAATGGACGGCGCCGTCCGTTGCGATTCCGCGTGAATGTTTTGACCTCCACGGACTTAGTATGTCTGTGACGGCACCCGCCACGGACATGCTAGGTCCGTGGTGGTCAAAAAACGCACGCGGTCTGATTTTTTCGGACAGCGATTGGCCTATGGGTGAAATCACTATAGCATTTCGCCCATAGGCGTTGCGTAGATGCTTCCTATATATATATAAACATGTGTGTGCATGTATATGCATATATATACACATACATGCCTCCCATTACTCAATGGGTTGCAAGAAGCATCTCTCACAGAAAACAATATGCTAAGCTTCTCTCATAACCTAAAGCCATCATAACTTTAGTGAAACAAATTGTTTGGAGAAAACCAGTGAGCGATCAATTTTAAGCATGCAAACTCTGTCAGCCAACAGATAGATTTGTCTTTCTCACCAATAAATAGTAACTTCAGAAAAGGGGCAAATATTTTAAAGATCCTAAAGCTCACACTTGGATCTTTTTTTTTTTAGGTAATTCAGTGGGGAAGACAAGCCCCTACCCGTTTTTTCAATAGATTGGGGAGTCACATTTTGAAGGTGTTAATTGGGGGTGTCAACGGTAGGAATGGATACCACAATGTGGTAACTGAGTGTGGGGATGCTACCACCACGACCCCAGCCCATATCTCAATAATTACTCATTTGTAGAATAGCCCATATCTCAATAAGCATATTTTTGGGATTCTAATTTCTTATTTTTGTTAGGTTGGAACCTTGATTAAAGCCCAGTGAAACCCCTACATGAAATCAGCAGATAAAGCATTTCAAAATTCAACTCAAGTTAATGCCTGTTAAGATAAAGAATAACCTTACTTCTTACATGCAACAATAAAAAAAATAAAGATAAATCCTTACACATGCATCGTCCAATGATCCAAAAGGTATTGCAAACTCAAAAGCACCTGGTATGGTGTCCAGCTTAGCCTCTGCTCCCAATGCTACAACCAACCTGGCTGCCCAGTGAAAATAGGTACAATGTAAGATGAACACCAGAATTTTCAAGTATATCTTAGATTCTAGAAAATGAAACCCACATAGGAGCGCAAATTATTGACACAGGTAATGCAAGAGTCAATGACTTAAGCCAAGACTTTGGCTTATGTAATCAAACAATTCAGTTCTTTTATAGGAAAGACAACCATAAGCATTGGAAATTCCTCCATCATAAATCTAGATCTCATTTCCATGACAACACATTGACAAGAAACTGTGTTATTATGGTCTTCAGCTGGCTAATGACATATATTACCAGTCATATTCAACTAAAACTCCACTTTCAAGATGCACAGTTCCACCACTATCCAGACCAAAAGACCCATTTTTTCTCAAGTTATCACAGGGAGATACACGTTTCACTTTATCTTGAAAGAATTGTACGCTAGTGTTAGCCAGTAATTCAGAAAAACGGGGTGCTATTTCCCATGCATCAACCTCTGCAAGTTCACAAAAAAGCAATAAATTGGAATCAAAACTCAAGACAATATTGCATAAAATGGTAAAAGTTCATTCTTTAGAAAGGGGCACCTTAGGAGCAAACTAGCATACCTCCTGAGAGAAGTTCATAAAGCAATGGTTTAAAAACGAAACGATCTGATTGATCTACAAGAAGCACCTGCACCCATTTATTTAATCAGCAGCTTCAAAAGAATCAACAATTCAAAGATCCATATACATACTATTTAGTTAAGAATCTTAAGATTCAGACTTCATGATGCTATATCCAAATATCCACAAATGAAATAAATTCAGAACTTTCATACGAATAAACCTTCACAGAGTCCAAAAGATATCCTTACTACATGAGGCAACGAATTTCATTATAGTTCTTAATATCCACAAGATATAGTATATTTAATACATTAATGTACGTATGAAGTCCTTAAGGGGATGTCTTTGAAAAGGCATTCAAGGCCTAAAATGTCCTAATAAGGTGGTCTTTGCTAAAGGCATCAAACTTAAGTGCTTCCAGTTAGCATGCTAATGAGAAAAGAAATGTAATTTCCCGATGGAAATACAGGAAATGTCATTTCTTATTTATAACCGATGTCTATTTAAAGGGAGTTAGAGATAAAAAGCACGGGAAGCCCACCTAGTTAAGCAAGATACGAATAGATCCAGACAAGCTATTGGGGAAATAAAAAAAGTTATGCATGTTTCCATAAGAACCCATCTCAGTCTGCAGGATCCTAAGATATGTTAAATCCTATGGAAGAAGAGTCCTTTTTCATTTGCCGTCTATGCATATTTACCCCTTGGAAGCTAGATGGCTTTGGTTCTCGAAGTGACACGCGATCGATTGCATTATCACCTTTAATGGAGGCAATTTATTCTCGTGGAGTAAGCAGTCCATGGTGGGAAGAGCATAAGAAGATGGCACATGCTGCATGTGAGATATTATAACATGAGCTTACATGGCCCAAGACTTTCATGACACACATGGACCTCTGGTCCACCTTCCCATACGCATTCACTGTGATCATTAAGCTTCATATTGCTTTCAGTTCAGTGATCTACGAGAGTAACAAATACATTGAGGTAGTCAATTTGTTGCTGCTATAGAGACAGGCTCTCTGAATGTCATGTTCAAGGACCAAAACTGCACGTATGAGGCTCTTGGAAGAATTTGATTATAGAGCATCCTTGCCAAGCTGGACATGTTTGACACTATGTTCTTGCTTCTCTGAGGATCATACGTGATGTTGAAAAATTGTTATCATTCTTTTTACAATGGTATCATTTATGTCATATAGCCATCTAGAGAAAGGTATTTCACTCCACCTGTAACCGATGAAACATCTATTGTCAATGGCCAAAGAAGGCAATGGTTTCCTCTCCTAGTGCAAAAAAATCATTATACTACATGAGTTTTTCCTATGTCCTTTTCAGCAAATAGACAAATCAAATGGCAACATATATAAAATACCAAATAAAGAGCTTACCACGTTTTTTGAGAATGTCAACTTAATAAAGAGCTTACCACTTTCCCTGGAGAAGAAAGAACTAGCCATTGCCAAAACCATCTGAACCAAAAATTACTTAGAAAAATATTACTATAGGATCAAGATCTCACATTGGGTTTTTTGTCAAGTGGCCATACAAGAGAGTCCAATCTTAAAGCAGTATAGAGCCCACCAAATCCCCCACCTAAAATGCATATCCGTGGCTTCTGTAAGGCGTGTAAGCAAAAGTTAATTATCTACATGTATGTAGCTCTTGGAAGAATTGGATTACAGAAGTGGTCTAAATAATATAATAAAAACATATAAAAAAATAAATTTAGCCAAAAACAGTCTGAATTGGCCAGCTCACATTCGACCAACCAGTTCAGAGTAGTTTTGACCGGTTTGGACTTGCACAATTCAGGAACCCTGAACCAACAGGTGAGGGCAACAGTTCACTAGTTCCTAGTCCAGATTGGCCGGTCATGTCCAGTGTCAATAAAATTGCTACATATAGTATCATTAAGACCAGAACTGGAGGTTGCGTGGTTGAAACAAAGAGGTTCACCAGTCAAACTCTCAAAAATTTCAAAATTAAAATTCCGGAAAAATACAAATGGGAGAAAAATTGAAAAGGACTTCCGATTTCTTATTTTTTTATTTTGCTTTTCCATTTGAACTAGTTTAGACCGGTTCAATGCCCACACCCCAGTTCAGGACCCCTGAACCGACCGGTGGGGGCAAAAGTTCACCGTCCCCCAATCCAAACCAGCAGGTCTAGTCTGATCTTAAAAGCATTCACACGTACCGAGGAATGCCACAATTATACCAATTAACTTCCATATTTGTGCTAAGGAATCCCAATGTTCATACGAGAAGATAGTAAGGAAGCATATAATGGTTTTCCTTATTTTTTAAAAGAGGAAGAGGAAGTGAGGTTGTGGTTTATTCCTTAATTTAAGAAAAATGAGTTTGAGAGAAAGAGAGAGACGGGGGGAGGGGGAGAGAGAAAGAGAGGTCACCCACGAGCTATGTTTCTTGTTTAAAAGTATAATATGAGAAAATGCCAACTAAGGAAAAGTGCTCTATGAGTCAGCGGGAGCAAGAGCCTGCTGACTCTTCAAATATGGACGTTGTGTAAAGCGCACGAGGTCCAATCAGATATGGACGGTGCCAAAAATATCACCCAAAAAAGCACATTTTAAAGTTCTTTTTTTTTTTGTCATATTTGTGATCATCTTGGCTTAGATAATGAATCCCTAAAACCTTGGATAAAAAATCCATCTTTAAGATGAATTTTAGAGGGGGCTGTACATGTTTCTATGAGTTGGCTGACTCATAGAAACCCCATCCGTCAACTAAATACAGATCTTGCAGTGAAGGATGCATGGATTAGATTGCTTCTGAGCATAATTGGCCATCTTAAATATAATACAAACAGTCAAATGAAATTTAACACCAGAAAGGCTCTAAATGTAAAGGGTAAATTAAAATTCACAAATTAAATTTGCTTGTAAGATTGCTCTAGATCATTTTCCCAAACTCAAGCATAACAATGACCTTAATATGTACTTCAAATACATTCATAGAAAATTGACAAGCAAATTCAAACCTTTGGGTCTGGCCATGCAAATGATTTAAAGCTTTGCTCTCCTTCGGTTGTCTGTCCCATCCCTTCAGGACTCTTTCCTGCACCAGAAGCAGTAGTGCAGAAGCATCCAAATGAAGGTCTTGACATCAACGAGAAATGAGGTCCATTTCTAACAGTAGACCTCAAAAAGACTCTTTGGCAAAATCCTCCCCTTCCTGAAAGAAATTCCTCATCAACTTCCACTTTGCTCAAAGAAAATGAAGGGATCCACGCTAGATTCAAACAATGGTCACGTACGAGGATCCTTCTTAATACAGATGGCCAAGTAAAAAATAACAATATTCAGCACTAAAAAGCAGAACCAAACAAGACTGTTTCTCAGTAACAAGTTGAGTGACTAATCAAAAAAGTAGTTGCCTCTGGTTTCCCATAATTGACGACAACCAGAAATGGGTGTTGAAACAACACCATAGGCTATTGTTTTAGGCATACGATTACAAAATGGATTTGATCCCATGAGTTCTCATACTGTTGTTTTCACATGAACCACCACTAGAAACATAATCACTTCACCCTTGCTCCTTCTTAGTTACTAGAGTGTAGAAACAAGGGATAGTGGTGCAGCTCTAGACCTCATCGGGTTATAAATAATTTAAATATGTTTTCTTTTTATGTTTAATAAAGATGTTTTTCCTTTCTCTCTTTTGCCACTTAATGGCTGCTTATCAACCAAGGCAATTTCAGGTAACAATACCGAAGGTGTAAAAGATGGAATTAGAGAAGTAGAAATTTTCATTTGGTAAGCATATATTTTAACAATCTCACAGAGGATAGAGAGAATAACATCAAACTCTTCCAGAAATTGTGTTGGCGAAGATGTTTTCATAAACATCTTTTGAACAAACTATACATACTGGTCCAGTGGTTTTCCTCTTACAATGGCATACAATGGATACAAGCCCAAGACTTTTGGTTTTGTTGTTTACAGTTCACATTTAAAGCATCTCTGAACACAAGCATTAAAACTCCACATCAAAATCCGTGTGAAACTAAAGCATATCCACTTCCACCTTACCTAATGCATCTTGTCAAGGAAGTTGCACAAAAACCAGGAACAAGTTCATCTCATCTAAACCGGCTATTCTTGATTTTGCTTTTTTCTTTTCTTTTAGAAAAAACTAAGGTAAAGATAAAAAAAAAAAACAAATGAGAAGCCATGATAATTAGGACATCGAACAAAATGGGAAGGAAGAGAGAGAATAAAAAAAAACACAAATCGAATACCAGTTCAACTCATAAAATGCAAACTATGATTCAAAGAAAATGAGTTACTAATGAAAATAAAGGGGAGGTATTACTTGTAATAGCAAAGGGCACCATAGAGGAGAGAGAAGTAATGGCCATTGCAGAGGTGACAATACCAGTACAACTTGCAAGCTATGATTCAAAGAAAATGAGTTAATAATGAAAAGAAATTGGAGGCATTACTTGTAATAGCAAAGGGCACCATAGAGGAGAGAGAAGTCATAGCAGGGGGAACAGAAGCTCTTTCTCTCTCTTCGTGGCGTTGCTTCCACCATGTCTGTCCCTCTCTCTCTCTCTTGTTTCACCATCCGTCGCACGTGCATACGTGTGAGGTTTTGCCCCATGTGTTACGGCCACCGCCTGAAGCAATTATCGAAAGTATTTTCACATTAATAATTCCCTATGTGAGACTATTTTCGATTACCACCGTTTATATACTCATATATCTAATCACATAAGGGATTTTTTTTTTTACCTGGTTTCTATGCGGCTAAGCTCGAACATGTAGAAATATGGGCTTATTAATAAATATATTTCTGAGATGGATTTTTAAGACTTAAATTTTAAGGACATGTAATTTCTAACATGGATATTATGAACAAATAAGTAAATTTTAAAAATTAAAAATAGTAGTAAGAAACATTTTGACTGTTAATTTCTATTGTTTATAGATGAAACACCTACTTACATCTATCTTTAGAGGGTTTGTTAGGCGACATTTAGATAGTTTTATCCTATAGTATAGTAACTTTTTGTTTAAGGGTATTTCAAGTAATTAATCAAAAGTAAACTAAAAATTCTTAATAGAAACAGCTTTATTAACAATAGTGGACAATAACATCATCGATATGGTGTGTGAAATTATCCACATGATGTATTAATTGTTTTAAACTACTAATAAAATGCCACTATTTTTTTATAAAAATATCTATTTTACCTTTTTAAATAACCAAAAATGCCGCTACTTGAAAAATTTTGTATTACAATTTAAGGATATTTTAGTGTCAAAAAATGTTAAGCCCAGTAAGAGTCTACACTACCAAGTGGTATAGCCTAATAAAACCCATATTTAAAATGGATGCTTTACCCTAAGAAAACCCATACTTAAAATGGTTGCTTTACACTTTTTGGACCACATATATAGTCATGATCCAACGCCTGCAAGAAACAATTTTCCATTTTTTCTAGATAAATTTGGTTTGAGATTTTAGATATTTTTCAGGTGTAAGAGGTTTCTTTCTTGCATGTTTTTAAAGAAGCTGATGAGAATTGAGGATGAATTGACTCAGCAAGGACTCCCTAGACGTGTGATTAAATACGCAAGGACTCTCTAGACATGAATTCACTAAGCAAGGACTCTCTAGACATGAGTGTTGACTAAGCAAGGACTCTCTACATGAGTGTTTTTTTTTTTTACTTTGTTTGAATAATATTGTATATTTCTGTTTTTATGCACAAATTGACAGTAATGTTCCTGAAAAAAAATAGAGGGGATAAAAAAAAATACGCATTATACCTTTTTTTTTTTTTCTTTTTTTTTTTATCTATGCCTAAACTCATAAATCAAATTTTTATCACGAGTTGATTTAAAGACAAACTACAAAAAAAAAACAGGAAAACTGAAAAAAGAGAAAATTACGTAAATGTCTGTTTGAGTTTCCCTTATTACCAAAATAGTAAATACTTTCCGTTATTAGTTATATGTCTGTTTTTTAAACTTCATGACACTTTTTTTAAAAAAAAAGAAAACTAACCATTTTCGATTTTTCAAAAACCAAACAATTTCGGCTTAAAATGTTCGTATTCTCTCTACCTCTTTAAAGTCATAGTTATCCGATAAAATCAAAGGGTAACAATTAGTTGGAGCCATTAAATTTAGGAGAAATCTAAAAGATTATGAAATTAGAAGATTATGAAAAATCTTGTAGCGTATTCTCTCTCTATCTCTCTGAAGTCATAGTTAGTCGATAAAGTTATGGCGGACAACTAGTTTGAGCCCCTAAATTTAGGAGAAATATCAGGGATTATGAGATTAGAAGATTAGGATAAATCTTGTGGCGTATTCTCTCTCCACCTCGCTTGTGGCGTTTTCTCTCTTTTCTTATGTATTCTCTCTCTGCCTCTCAGAAGTCAGAGAGAGAATTAAGTCAGAGGTGAAATTTAGCCAAAAAAAGATATCCAGATCAAGCCAAATTCCTCTCTCAATACGCTAGGTGAAATTTACCCAAAAAAAAAAGAGGTTGGGTGAAGGGGACGCTAGGTGAAATTTACCCCAAAAAAAAGGTTTGGTGAAGGGGAAAGAGAGTTAAAAAAAAACCATTTTACCAATGTAAAGCAAAGAGAGAGGTAGAGAGAGAATACGTAGAGGACCCACAAGAGAGAAAAAAAAATTGGTTATTCAAAAACCCAAATTTGCTTGATTTCGATTTTTGAAAAATTGAAAATGGGTAGTTTCGTTTTTTTGAAAAGAAAAGATTGTTATGAAGACCAAAAAATAGACATATCAATAATAATTGAAAGTATTCAGTATTTTGGTAATAATAGAAACTAAAACAAATATTTACATAATTTTTCCAAAAAGAAGTCACATGGGAGCTTCCCAAATTGCATCTTTCTCATTAAGTGAGAAGCTCGCGCTTTTGTGGTGACATGGAGGTGTGCATCCAATCCGAGTAGAGTTGAGTATCGTGGTCTGACTACTTAAGGTGTATTATTTTTTAGGAAAAATTACATACATATTTGTTATAGTTTATTTTTGTGTTTGTTTTTTTTTATGTTAAAACAAAAATTTTAAAAAAAAGATAACTTTATTTTTTCTGGTTATTGAATAACTGAAAATTTAAATTTTGGGTTCTTCAAAAACTGAATTTTTTTTTCTCTCTTGTTGGTTTGCATATCCTCTCTCTCTACATTACATAGGTAAAAATGTTTTTTTAGACTCTCTCCCCTTCAACGTCTATTTTTTTTGGGTAAATTCATAATCCTGATATTCCTTCTAAATTTAGGGGCTCAAACTAGCGGTTCCCCTTTGATTTTATCGGATAACCATGACTTCAAAGAGGTAGAGAGAGAGTAAGTCACAAGATTTCTCCTAATCTTCTCATCTCATAATCCTTAAGATTTTTGCTAGGGGTTCAAACTAGTTGTTCCCCTTTTATGGATAACTATGACTTTAGAGAGGTAGAGAAAATACGCCACAAAAGAGAACAAACATAATTGGTGTATTTTCATTTATTGAACAACCTAAAATACTTTGAATTCGGTTGTTCAACAACCGAAAAAATGGTAAAATCATCCTTTTTTTTTTTAATTTCCATTTTGACATGAAAAAAACGGACAGAATGATAATAACGAAATTATTTGGTAGAGCCATAACAACAGAAACTACAACAGATATATATGTAATTTTTCTTATTTTTTATATTTATTCTATTAATCATTTGGAAGGAAAATTTGAAGTGTATATATATTTAAGAGGGACACATATAATAAAAATAATAAGTATTTATGACAATAAAAACTTAAGACTTTCAGGCGATTTTTGGTCTTTTTTTTTTCATTTTTTTTTTTGGGCAGGTGCACCAATAAGATGGGATGCCCCAAATTTTATTAAAAATGTTTTTTTTAGAATGGAAAAACAAAGTCAAACAGTATTTTGATGTGACATCATGAGCAACCTCAGCCATCCATTCGGTTTGAACGGCTGAAAAAGGGGTCACATATACTTCATATTAGGTGGAGTCACATACAAAGCTAAAAGGGGACTTTTAGATGGCAAAATGTTGTAAAATGCTATTGTTTATGAATTTGTAATTGGCCAATTGTTAATTCTGCCAAATCTTAATTGCGTTATATGGTCAATTTGAAATTATAAAGTGTTCTTTCGTACGGTAGTATTGTATAACATTTGTAGAGGTGGCAATGTAACGGTGCCACTTGTGATGAGTGGTGGTGCCGCTAGTGGTGATGGAAAGGCGGAGTAGTGGCGTTGGCATTGGTGAAATGATGCGGTAGTTGCGGCTAGATGCCACATCGTGGTGGTGGTGGTGGTTCTGATGCAGTGAATGGTGGAACAATAATGGTTGTGTAGCGATGAGTGATAGTAGAGGTGGTGTGCTGGTGGCAAGGTGATAAACTGATAACGCTGGTGGTGTGCGGGTGGGGTAGAGAGAGGGAGTTTTTTACAAAAACAACTTATTTTGGGTGTCAATAATAATTGAGAATCAATTCAAATTAGTGAATCAAATATCATTTGATCATTGAGAAATTTTCAAAATAGGCCAAAAAATAGAATTTGGCTATGAAATGGAACGATCAATTAGTTTCTTATAAATCATATCCATGGGCAATTATTTCCCCATGAATATGCGAGATGGATAATGAGCTAAGATGTTATCCAGATTGGACTGGCCATGAGTCGATCGGGGATATGGAAAACCATCCACCCTTTTTCACGTTTCATTTCATTTGACAATGAGCTAAGATGTCATCCAGATTGGACCGACCATGAGTCGATCGGGGATGTGGAAAACCATCCACCCATTTAAGTTGCAATTTTCGAAGTTGTAAAATATATCTGGTCACATAGAAATCTCATGTATTATATCTTCTAAACCCCTCAACCAATTTTATCTATCTTTTTAGTGCAAACAAAAGTGAAAAGACATTATTTTCTTATTCATTTCTAAACCTCCTCTTTATCGGGTGTTTCTCCCCAAACCTCTCCGTTTTTTTCAATATTAAAAAAAGATGTGGTTTTTATAAAGTTACAACCTTAAACAATCCAATTAAGACGCACTTCCAAATTTTATCTTGTCATGTAATTTTGGTATAAAAAATACTTAGGATTATCTCAAAATCCATTTTCATATCTAATTATACAATTTTAAACTCTAAAAGTGGAAAAAATCAAGTAGATCTATAAATATATGAAAATCTTGAAAATGGACGTCTAGATAATATGTTGCAAGATGCAATATTTTTGGGACTCAATTTTTTTTTTCATATTCATACATCTCAATGTTGAGATGATCAATTAGAGGATTTTTCAATATTAAAACAACATTTTCTAATAGATTTTCGAGGTATATCTTTAATTCTACATTTTAAGGTTGCAACTTTATATAAACTTTTTCCTTAAAAAAAAGGAATGTTTTCAAAAGACATTTTTCAATATTAAAAAAATAAAAAAAATTGGGAAATCACCGGAAGTGAGAGAATATGATTTAGAAAAAAATAGAAAAAATAATAAATAGGATATCTATAGTGCAAGATATATTTTGAAACCTTGAACCTATTAAAAAACTCAAACCTAAAAAGAAGGTATACGGTGATATTTTTTTATTTTATGAAAATATAAAAAATACAAATAATAATTAAAAAATATGTACTATATTAAGAAAGAGATGTCCAAGGCCGGTCAAACATATAGAAATTGACCAGTCAAACTGGCTAAAACCAATCAAACACTTATTTGATTGATTTTTTATTATATACCCAATTTTTTGCTTTGGACCAAACCACCTAAAGCACCGACTAACAGTCTAACCGGTCGGACCCCCGATCCTATCCTGATCTTGATAATTATGATTACTAGAACTAACGACCAATCAAGTCAGCTAAAAGCAATCAAACACTAATCTTGATTGATTTTTTACTATATACCCATTTTTTTGATTTGGACCAAACCAGCTAAAGCACCAACCAATAGTCGGACTGTCAGTCTTTCCTGGTCTTGATAATTATGACTACTAGAACTAGGTGGACAAAGCCCACTCTCCTTTTTCCATTACAACCACGAATTTGGTTGAACCGTTGGGCTTTGAACTTGGAAGTTGCAAGTTGCGCAAACTAGGTGCTAGCAAGAGGCCCGAGACCCTATATGAGTTTTCTCTATGGTGTATAGTTCTATAAGTCGAACCAAATCTAATCTGAATATAGGATGTTCATTTGGGCTCATCTTCCCCTCATTTTCTTTGCAGTAATGTATTTCTCTCTGGGTATCAACTTTATGATGATTGAAAAGGATCTGCTTGGGGGTTTAACACAGGCAGAGGGGATGGAAAGAGAGAAGGGGGGAGATTGCGAACATAGTGATGGGTATAAAATAGGAGGCCAGAAGAGACAAGGTATAAAATTAAGGGTGTGAGAAAGACAATTGGAAGTGAAAAAGCGAGGAAGGCTTCAAGGAGAAAGGAAACAGGCCAAATAAATAAGTAATTATTTCATTCCCTCGATAGTAAACGGTTCTCTAAGAAACAGTTCTTGGTTGTTAGCAAATTACATGGATACTGGTTGAGACACCAGAATCACAAATATGAATAAGTGCCGTACCGAACTACCGAACCCAATAGTCCTTGGAGAGAGAGAGAGAGACCAGCCCTATGGTTTGATGGATACTCCACAGTTGCACGGCGAATAATCTGAGGTTGGCAGCACATCGAGGGAGCATATAAATTGTTGAAGCTTCATGAGGTGCTCCATCACCTCCCGCTAATATCATGCACAACCCATTCATCGTGCAAAGAAGACCAAAAGTGTAAAACCAGAACTCATCCATGTGCAGAGACTATTGCAGATGAACAAGATGGTCTTTCTTCCCAATTCAGATAACAACTGCATGCCTACCAGACAATGGAGCTTGTAAATTCAAAGAGATCCCATCATTGATGTGAAGCAATCAACTAATGTTGTTGTCAAATAATTTTGAGTTAGAGATGTCAAGACAGAAAAAGCTGGAAGGAATTCTAATTCAAAATTAACCAAAAATACTTTTAACGGCACCTTCATTCTCCATGACTAGTGAAGATCTAAATTCCAGCTGATTCACCAAAATAAGCTCAGGGTTCAAAGAATTGATAAGAGTGAGCTAGACAAGAACTACATCGAGATATCAAATTACAACGTGACTGCATAAAAATGAAATTAGCTTGGTGTTTTTCTTGGTGCTTTTAAGTGGATAGTGGAAGTATTGTACCTTAGAACCGCCTTGATTTCTGTTGAGGGTATCCAGTATTTGGCATCCCCATTCCGGGATCCTTCCTTCGCAACTATTTCAGAGCCCAAGGACAGCATCAGTGTGAGAGAGACAGAATATTGGAAACACTTGAACTATAACTAAAAAGAAATGATTCTGAATGATATACCCAAAGAACATTGCTCTCTAAAGTATACCATAATCCTATGAACTAAAGTAATAGAATTAGGATAAAAAATAGAATCATAAAGATAATCTCCATACCATATGCCAGTGAGTAGCACTTCATAGCAGAGTCCACTAGCACACAATATACTTTCAAAGAAAGGAAAGAGACAAGCAAAGCCTAGTGATAATTAGCAATGAATTGAGATTAATAAACAGTGACAAGCATCCAACCTGTTGTTGATGAGCTTGAGAAGCAGCACGAGGCATAGGAATGTTATTAGGGTTTAAGCCTGCCATGCTTGCTTGAGAACTCAGATTAAAGGCTGCAATGCCTGGTGCACCCGGCATCCTTGGCATGCCCACCATAGGCATTTGGCGAGGAACAGGCCTAGCAGCGACTACAGAAGGAGCTGCCAGACTCCCTGAAACTGCATTCCCTGAAGATACCTGGACTTCAAAAGAGCAATACATTTAGCAGAAAGCCCAAGTTGATCTTAACTGGTAGATGTGAATTAATACACACTGCATGAAAAATTCAATAGTTGTGAAGTGGATTCTGTTAAGGTGAACTATAACCATGGACACTTGACTACAGACACCACAAGGGGAGAGAGATGGCTCGTAATTGTGATTGTCCCCTGTTCGGGTGGATCCCACTCTTCCATCACTGTACAACATTTCATAGTTCATGAACCCAATGGACTACAACTTTCCAAAAAGCTGCCATACAAAAAACATATTCCATACACTGGGGGAAAAGAATCATTACACCAACCATTGAAATTAATGGAAGGTGAATAAAAGGGTGGAACCCACCAGAACAGGAGATGACCCGAGTCCTCATCTCTCCATCACCATCAATCAAATTATCTCATGGTTAATGTCTTAATAACTGCATAATTATTTTTCATAGTCCACCGAAATATAGCATAATATTACTAGTTTCCATAAATAGTACAACTCATTAGATACAAATATAGATGCATTCGGTTAACCAACAAATATGTTCAAAACCTTGGAAAAGTCTATGGGCAAATACTGAACAACTTCACCTGCCCCAATTTTGTGGTTAGGAATATTTTCTTAGGGTAACTTTTTGAGGATGGATCCTCTTGATTATAGCAAATGTCCCCCATTGGGGGAAAAAAAAAAAAGGGCTAAATTGCTTCATGCCCCCAAGTAAAAGATAACCCACATGGGACCCCCCAATCGAAAAAGTCTTCACGCAACCCCCCCCCCCCCCCCCCACGAAAATACTCCTTACTATGCCTATTAGGACAAAAACACCACTTTGTTCATTAAACTATTTTCTTCTGACTTTTGAGAAAACCGCTCAATTTTCTGGCAGAGAACTGAAACCCATCCATTTTCCCGGAGACCAAAAGGCCATTTTTGGGCCAGAAGTCTACATTATCAGCTGCCTCTCTTCGATTCATCTGACTGCGCTCTCTCTCTCTCTCTCTCTCTCTCACACACACACACACACACACCCACCACATTTGTATTTCTCATTCTCTAATTCTTATCTCTTTCTACGACTGTGTTGCTGAGGAACCGGTGGCCTTCCATGGCTGCTCCTATGCTCACTAGAAGCTGCACACCCTTCTTCTAGCTATAAATTCATGTTACAGCAATGTCCTCTTCGGCTTCAACATATTTCTCCCTACCCAAAGTGCTCTCTCTCAACCTCTCTCTTTGCAAAAGAAGCAAACACATATTTTTCGGGCCAAAATCCTCCTCTTTTTTCTCTTATCCTGCAATTGTTAACTATGCCAAAGAAGCTGAGAAAACTGAAAACCATCACAGGCTAAAAGGCTTTCAGTTGCAGGATTGGAAACAGAGTGAAAGCGCTTGATGCTGCCCTAATCAAAAGAGAAAGGATTGGGACCCAACAAAATAATTTCTCTTCTTTCAACAAGAAGAAATGAAGTCAAATAATATAGGGAAAATTATAGAAACCCCCCCAATTTCAACTTTCTACACATCCTACCACCCAATACTTTTCGTATTACACCCTAAACCCCAACACTATTTTTCCTTGTATTTACCCCTCAGTCAAATAGTTAAAACATTTTAAGACCAAAATGCCTTTTTTCTCTCTCTTCCCCTTTTCAACCTATTTTTTTATATTTCTCTCAAACTCTCTCTCTATTTACCCAAAAAAAGTCTCACCTGTCCTCTCTCTCTACCTGTTTCTCTCTCTTCTCTCTACCCTCCCTCACCTTTTTCTCTCTATCGTTCTCTCTCTACCCTCAATGGGATCCGTAATGTCGAAACCTAGGACTAGTATAGCTTAGAGAGAGAGAACTCATTAGGATCATTCAGAGTGAGAAACTGATTTTTGCTTTAGGATGCTCTTTGGCCTATCATTCAAAGACTTTACCTTGAGGTCCTTCTCTCTAATGCTCCCCTTTGATGAGAGAGACTTTGGGACTGCTTGTGCCATTGAAAACAGAGCAGCATTGAAAATGGCAATTCTTATTATTTTCGAATTTTCAGTAGTCCGTAGCTGATCATGGGTTCTCATACCCTGGAACTCACCGAAGAATTTTTCTGCTGAGTTTTTGGCCTATTGAGCCTGACCACTATCTTGGTTTTGGGTTTTCTAAGGAGGTGGAATTCACGTTTTTTATTTGGGTTTGGGTTTTCTACAGAGAAAGAGTATTGGAAAGGGAGAGATCGAATTCTAGTTCTGATATGGGTTTTGCTTAGAGAGAGTATTGGAAATATGGGTTTTATTTAGAGAGATAGTGGGTTCGTTTCTGATATGGGTTTTGTTTATAGTGGAGGGGGAAGAGATGGAATTGTCATTTGGATTTAGAGAGAGAGAAAGATGGGGGAAATGGAACTCCAGTTCTGATGATATGGGTTTTGTTACAGAGAGAGAGAGAGACGTAAAATTCATTATTCTGGTTTCTGTTATGGTTTTTATTCATGTAAGGGGCACGCTCGGCTCTTTGCAGGTTGGGGCTCCTCCTGAGGTGGTGAATCAGCTGGAAGAGGTTTGCGTAGCCCCAGCAGCCACCTCCAAATCCTCTTCAACAATAGAAAGGGCAGGTATAGAGAGAGGTAGAGAGATAGGAGGGTCGAGAGAGAGAAAAGATGAGGGAGGGTAGAGAGAGAAAAAGTGAGGGAGGGTAGAGAGAAAGAGAGATAGGATGGGTAGATAGAGAAAGTAAGAGAGAGGGTCACATGTCTAAAAGGATAAAGAGAGAAAAAAGGGATGAGAGGGAAAAAGGGCATTTTGGTCTTAAAATGTTTTGACGATTTGAATGGGGGGTTACATACAAAGAAAATTAATATTGGAGTTTATAATACAAAAAGTATTGGGGGGTAAGATGTGTAGAAAGTTGAAATTGGGGGGTTTCTATAATTTTCCCAATAATACACAGACACACGCATGCAAGCGCGTGCGCACACACACATATATAGGCAATGATTTCATGTAACCATTGTATAATAATATGATGCAATAATCTTAAAAAACCATCTTATGGCCATTTGTTTGATCCAAATTTTGAAATATACACTCTTTTCATTCTAATGAACAATCACAAAAAAAGAAAAAATTGAAACACAACCTATAAAGTATTTTTTTAGCTCAGTTAACATAGGCCGTTCATTTTGGTGAGATGCTTAGATCTAGGCCTAAGAAGGATTTTTTCATTTCCAATTTTTTTGGATGGCTTTATTATCATTAGATGAACAATGTTAAAAAGGCAAAAAAATGATTTTGAGTTTATAAAGGCTAAGATCTTGAAATTCACAAAATGAATGGTCTAGATTCGTTTTTGGAGGGGACTCATTTTGACCATATCTAGTGTTCAAAATGAACTTTTCTTTTTGGGGGATTGATTATTGAGATGAAGAGAGTGTGTGTGCAAAATTTGGGGTCATACAAATACCACAAACATGGTTTTCTAGAAATATCGTCGCATTATACTATAATACAACCATTGCATTGGATCATTGCTCCACATATATATATATATATATATATATATATATATATATATATATATATACTTCTTCTTTCTTTTCTTTTTACTTT